>ML374107.1:385-37107 GCA_005239525.1 Nicotiana knightiana | reverse complement strand
ACCCCCCCCCCCCCCCCACCAAAACATGGAAGCAAGACATTTCTTGAAAACATGACTATTAGTTATCTTTGGTTAGGTGGCAAGTAATATGTCAAGAAAAAAGATACCTCATTTCTCATAATTTAAATACAAAGACTTGTAAGTAGTGTGGTAAGTACAAAACCTTTCATTTCTATTATTTTGAGTACATGGACTACAAATCAGATGTGAACTTTGGTACATAGCAACGTAAGTTCTTACCAATTTCCCACAAGGAGACGTGAATTCTTGCAACAAAAAGGAATCCAACGAGAATATTAGCAACGTAAAATTTTGCGGTTTTAAAAGAGTACGATGCGACCTTTTCCAAGAACATCATATGGATTTTCCCCTACTCCAGGTATGTTATAGCTATTCCTTCTTTCTTTTGGCATGATCCACGCAACGATACGTAAATGTAATGCTATTCCATAAGTGGTTCTACTCTTAGCAGTTAAGGATATCTATGTTATTCATTCCCGTAAAGTAATATTAAAGCATATCTAAGTATGTCCCTAAGTCCCTAATGAGGTATATGATATAGATGTTACTGTTTATAATATATTGATACATGCATCTTCATGCATATTCATTTACCATTGTGCTACGGCCGGTTGGACAGTCATGCATTTATCACTGTTGTACGGTCGGTGGGGCAGTTACCACCGGTGGGGCAGTTATGTATCATTATTTACCACCAGTTGGGAAGTCATGCACATTCATTTACCACCGAGCTACGGTCAGGCGGGCAGTCATGTATCTATCACCGAGCTACGGTCGGTTGGGCAGTTACATATTTACCACCGAGCTACGGCTGGTCGGGCAGTCATGCATTTACCACCATGCTACGGCCGGTCGGGGAGTTAACCACTAATTAGTTGGGCATTCATGCATCATACGATGTGGATAATAGTCTCAAAGAAAAGCATTGTATATATGTAAGTATAATAAGTATGCATATACCGTGGCACTTCAGAGATTCAGGTTGATTCTTATATGTCTTTAATTAATGTTGACTTACTATTATGTTTCAGTTCTTCCTAACATACTCAGTACAGTATTCGTGCTGACGTCCTTTTTTTTGGGATGCTGCATTCATGCCTACAGGTATAGATAATCCGTTTGACGGGTCCTCATAGTACACGAGATTTGCATTCAGCGAAGAATCGGTAAGACTCCAACTCATTCGGGGTGTAGCTGAGTCTATGAGTCATCGTGTCAGGTTTTACCACAAACATATGGGTAGGTCGGTACCCTGTCCCATTTGATGTTAAATAATCTTAGAGACTTTGTAGACAGTGGTTTATTTTTTACAGTATGTCAGAGGCCTTGACGGCTCATATGTATTCATATCTTAAGAAAAATGATTCAGTGGTACAATGTTTTCCCACTTATGCTTGTACATTATGAGTTGTGGCCATGTTGGCCTATGATAGTTACAAAATGAATAAGTTCAGCCAACTTGACCTATGTATATTCTAGGTTTGGTTGAACGATCATGAGTTACAGAGTGGTTCACTCGGGCCATCACGACACTGAGTGCCAGCCACACCTCCCAAGGTTTGGGGCGTGACAACATCTAAACTTGGTGCCGAGGGTATGAAACCCTGAATTACGTGTTATGCGTTTGGTGTTGAGGTGACGCACATGCTAGGTGACGGGCGTGTGGGCATGCACCGTGTAAATTATGACTCCGTTATTCCTTGGTACTATGTAGTTACCTGATCTTTTTGTAACCATAAATCTCTACGTACTAAAGTAATTGAGCTATCAATCATGTTAGAGATCATGTTTAGGCTATGTGACTATTGGGACCCATAGTGGTCGTTTCTTGCTGTTGACTTATTGACTTTATTTAAATTTCGTACTCATTCATATTCATTCATCACATATCATATCTCAGTCTCTGTTGTTATTTATTGATACATCATATCATCATTTTCGGGCTGGTTTCATGACATTGTGAGCCCGTGAGGGAGATACTGCAGAGATTGATGACTGAGTGAGGCCGAGGGCTTGATTATGAGTGACATTTATGGGATCGGGCTACACACCACAACGGGTTTTACTGAGTTATGATAGCGCTTGGGCAGAAGGATCCCCTCTGGAGTCTGCACACACCCCAAGTAATTGTTTATATATATATATATATATATATATATATATGGGGGGATCCTTGCACACTGCAACAAGCCTTATGGCTATATGTAGATCGGTTTGTATGTCGCGACAACCCTTATGTCTATGTATATGTGGATCGGGCTACATGTCGCAACGGGGCTTATGGTTATATGTGGATGTTGCACGGTGCGGCAGGTATTGTACAATGCTGAGTGATTGAGTGTGGTGATTATTTAGCATGGTGAGAGAGAATGCGAGATTGTGAGATTGAGTACTCTGAGAATGTGAGTATATGAGTTCATCACTGAGATGCATTGCATTTGACATGCGTACTTGTGATACATGCATAGAGATTCATTTCCTTCTACTACCCGTTTTTTGTGACATTTATGATTTTACATGTATCTTGACATGTAATCATAGAGATGTACTTTCCTTATGCTACCTGAAAATGAAACATCTTATTTATTGTTGAAAGGATTTTTTGGAAAATCAAATTTTTCAGGCTTACTCATATTTTTTAGCAATTTCGATAAACGGTTAGGTTTTCACTAAGATACTTGAAAAACATGCTTATTTTCTTGAACTGTGAACGAGCTGAGCATTCTATTTCTGAAATACTGTTTTATTACTTGCACTATGTTGTTATGAATTGTTGTTGGCCATTGGTGTTTGACCCGACCTTTGTTTCAGCTCGTCACTATTTTCAACCTAAGGTTAGGTATGTTACTTATTAAGTACATGGAGTCGGTTGTACTCATACTACACTTTTGCACCTTGCGTGCAGATATTGGCTGTTGACGTTGCTGAGATTGGTGGGAGCTGGATTTGAGGATGTACCCGCGTTCCGGTCCTAGATGCCTCTGGTTCATGGTATCCTTAGATTCATAACAATCTGTTAATGTACATTTCGAATAGATGTTGTATTTATTTCATACCAGATTTGTATATTCTAATCTTAGAAGCTCATGATTTGTACTACCAGTCCTTGGAAAATGTATAAGATTTAGATTGTTTCTTTTACTTAATTGTATTGTTAAATTTTCATTGGGATTGGATAGTTGATAAGTGTCTTACCTAGTGGGTTGGATTAGGTGCCATCACGATCAGTTGAATTTTGGGTCGCGACATTACTGTAACGACCCGACCGATCGTTCCGAGAGTTTAGCCTTGTTTCCCCTGTTTCTGCTTCATTTTATGTGGTTCATATTCATTTATGTGTGTTGGGTCGGTTTGTTCAGGTTCAGAGTGGTCATGGTGAGCATTGAGGCAATTAGTCTCTCAAGGTAGCCAAACAGTTGAGAAAGTCAACTGAGAGTTGACTTATTGGTAAATGACCTCGGAATGCAGGTTTTATAGCTCAGATAGCTTCATTAGGTGATTTGGGACTTAGGAGTGTGTTCAGAATATTTTTGTGATGTCCGATGTAGAATAAGGCTTGAATTGGCGAGAGTTAGTATTTGGCGGTTTCTGGTCGGCAGTAAAAAATAAGCTATCGGGGTCGAATGGAATTCCGGGAGTTGGAGCAGGTTTGTAATGTAATTTTGGATATGTCTACAAAATTTCAGGTCAATCAGAGGTGTTTTGGTGGGTTTCGGCGTAGTTGGCGAAATTTGGAAGTTTTAAGGTTCATAGGCTTGAATTTGATGTAATTTTGGTGTTTTAGTGTGGTTTTTGGTGTTTCGAAGGTTCGACTAAGTTGGAATGATGCTATGAGGGGTGTTGGTATGTTTGGTTAGGGCCACAAGGGGTTCGGGATTGATTTCGGATGGTTGGCGGGGTTTTGAAACTTGGGAATTTGCAGCAATAGCTGCTGGTGTTAAAGTTCTGGTGTTGATCGTACCTCAGTCGGGAAGCCACAGGTGCGATGTCGAAGGTGCGATGGGAGGAGCGCAGGTGCGAAAAAGCTAGGGTGGGAATTTTTCCGCAGGTGCGGTCTTTTGGCCGCACCTGCGAAGCTGCAGGAACGGAAGATTGGCCGCAGGTGCGGAATTGGGTCGGGTAAGTTAAATTCCGCAGGAGCCCACCTGGGACCGCAGGTGCGACTTAATGTCCGCAGGTGCGGAACTGACTGGCAAAACAGTATATAAAGGGCCTCCGAGAAATTCATTTCATTTCACCATTTTTGCATGCGGGAGGAGCTCCTTTGAAGGCAAATTGGAGAGGGGATTCACGATTCTTCAGTGAAGGTAAGTTCTCGGGTTATTATCATCATTCCTATGCTATTTTAATTCGTATTAGGCTTGTATTTGAAGGATTAAAAAAAGAAAATTTTGGAAAATGGGAGGAAAGAGTTGGGAATTTCTTTTGGCAATTATAGTGGGAAATTGTGGTCCAATTTTGATGTTCTTAGTATGTACGGTCTCGTGGAAGGATAAGGGTTCTTATGATGTAAATTTTATCGGATTCCGAGACGTGGTCCCGGGGCTCGGGTTTAGCCGAATTTCGAGATTCTTGTATAAATTGATAATTTTTGATTGGGTTGTGTTCCTTGAGTATATATTAATGATGTTGAACTGGTTTTGGCTAGATTCGGAGCAATCGGGAGCCAATTTGAGGGGCATGAGCTTAGTGGACTAGTGTTGTGGTCTGGTAGAGGTAAGTAATGGTTATAAATCTATTCCTGAGGCTATGGAACCCCGGACTACTTATTTTCTTACTGATTTTAGAAAGGGCGCACATGTCGGATGACGGGTATGTGGCGTATACTGATTTTTGGATTGGACTACATCCTCTCAGGACCAACTAATGAGTTTCATCTTTACTAAAAACCTTATGTTAAATTATCTTCTAAAGATTTGTGAAATATTTGGGCTATACGCCGTGTTTGGGGCCTCGTGTCGATCTGTTTAGACCCTCTTGGGGGCTTTATTACTATTGTTTTCCTCACTATTTGTTGATGATTTTTCTCAGCATCATTGTGCATACTTCTTTTCGAAACTCAACATGATTTACACCACTTTGAGATTTAAACTGATGTTTTGGGTCGAGTACCCTGTTTTACTGATTCGCCCGAGGGGCCTTTCGAGTGGTTCTGCTGAGTGTGGCCGAGGGCCAAGAGTGATGGTGAGGTGTTGTGTGTGGCCGAGGGCCAAGAGTGATATTTAGCACTTGGGCTGAAGGATCCCCTCCGGAGTCTGTACACACCCAAAGTGAGTGCACTGAGTGCCGAGTGACGAGTGATTGGGAGGCATGAGTGATTGTGAGGTGCTGAGTGACTGTGAGGCATGCCCGAGGGGCTGATTTGATACATGTTTTTGCCCGAGGGGCTACTTATGATTTTACTACTTTCATTTTCATACTAAATCTTTCCGTTTGAAGTTGTTAAACATATGCATTCATTAAAGGATTTTTCTGAAGTTGATTTTAAGGCATGATGATTTCACATATCTATGTTATACTGTTAGAAAGAAAGGTTTGATGACATTGATTTTATGTGTTGCTTTCTGATCAGACCTAATTTATTTTCATTACTACTGAGTTGTCGTAATCACATTACTCTCTGCACCTTGTGTGCAGATTCAGGTGTTAGGGCAGGGTGAGCTGCCTATCTGTTCTAGAGATTCTCGGAGGTTTGCGAGGTAGCTGCAGGCGTCCGTGGTCATGCTCCCTCTCCTATTTACTATTATAGAATTTTTTTCATTGAGTTGTATATTTATATAGATGCTCATGACCAATGATTCCGGGTTCTCGGGGGTTGCATTTCTTATTCAGTATCGTTTTGGCTGTTTTTATAAATGTTTAAAGGAACTTTTATGGGTAATCAGTATAGTAAAAATGTAAAAAGGAAGCTTATTATGATTTGAGTTTGGGTTTTGGCTGGCCTAGTTCCATGATAGGCGCCATCACGACTGGCCTGGATTTGGGGTCGTGACCGTTTGGTATCAGAGCACTAGGTTACATAGGACTCACCGATCATGAGCAGGTTTAGTAGAGTCTTGCGGATCGGTACGGAGACGTCTGTACTTATCTTCGAGAGGCTGCGGAACCCTTAGGAAAATCTCACATTTTAAAAAATTCTTGTCGTGCGAATCAATTGTATTCAGCCAAGAACGTAACTCTTGAATTCCTTCCATGTATTCAAATGCGCACGAGGGCACTTGGTATCAGTTTTGCATCGACGACTTGTGGCTTCCATGGATGGGATGTGATTTTGGCATGTTGGTAATGGGCCAGTCTGGAGGACTTGAGGCCGGATCTATTCTGTGGCTTGATTGCCGATATTTTCCTTGTGTGAGCATGTGTAGTTTGGGGACTTGTATGTCCGTTTGTGTTATTATTGCTGAGACTTGATGACTAGAGGCATATGTGGTGGGTGTGAATTGATGGTTAGATGTGTTCAGATTGTGAAATGTGTCAAAAGGGTTGGCTGGAAATGTGTTAAGATTTATTGAGTGTTGATCTCTGTCTCGATTTGGTATATGGACTTGAGTCGTGAGTATGTTGGAAGACCTCTCATATTATGTAGTTGTGGAGTGTCTCTGTTGGGTTATGAGTTCCTGGTGATGTCCTTGAATTGATCATTTTCCCCAGTAACGTTCATGTACTTAATTGACGGTGTGTTCCGGCCGTGTTAGTGCTCCTTGTTATTGTAGTCATTGATGGCGGCGTCCTGGCATATTCGCGTAGAAAGGAGTAGCATACTCAGTATCTGAGGATGGCATTATAAGGATTCAGGGAGGAAAGGCTCTATGCCAATTCTCCGAGTATGAAGTTTGGCTCAGTTCAGTAGCATTCTTGGGACATGTGGTGTCGAGTGAGAGTATCCATGTGGTCAGTCATGTGTGGGTAGAACTTCCAGAAGCTCGAGATTTCTGTGACCGCCGCTCCAGTGTTAGTTCTCCCACCGACTTCAGGTTTTTACCGCGTATTGTGATGCCTCGAGGGTAGGCGTTGTTATGTTCAGATGTAGGAAGGTGTAGTGATTGCGTGATAGTTCTGGTCTTCAGAAGTGTATGCAGAGATAGCAATTGAGGCTAAGCGAGCAGGGGTATCTTCTGCGGGTTGTCCCAGGGCGTGTGGTCCCTATCTAGTTCCGTAATAAGTTCTCTTATACCCGTAAAAGATATATGTTGTAATTTGAGTTTGGATTGCTTGGGGGAGTTGGCATGGCTATTGCAATGGTGGATGCGAGATTGGCAATTGACTTGATTGTTAGATGGTTTGTTCATAAAAGCTTATGAAGGATTTAGTTGAATCCCACCACAGCATGGTGGTAGTGATAATGTGTGGGCATGGTCTTGGTTGTCTTGATCCTTGGCTTTGAGCCAAGTGGGGGAGTTCGTTATTGATAAGTTGATTCCATGATTATGTGTGGTATTGGTTTCAGTTCGAGGTATAGTGTTAAATTAGTTATGACCTGCAGGTATGGGCTCTAGGAATGTCATGAGTAAGGGAAATTTCTTCGATATAGGTTCTACAGTACTTTCTTGGGTAATTGGGTTCTATTGAATGGTTTAGTGGAAATTGTAAAAGGTGTAGTGTCGCAGTGTATGAATTTGCATGTGGTTTCAAGTGACTGTATTACTTTCCTAATATGTTAGTGTGCAAACGGGTCAGGTCGATTCTGTCTAATTGGTCAGTGTGATTGAGATTTACGTTAGAGGATGTCAAGACTTGTGGTATTCTACATACCGGTATCAGAAAGGTGAAGGTAATGGCTTTAGATTCGGAGGAAGTCTCTTCAGGGTAAGTTTTTCTAATGTGGTGCATTTGGGGATAATTGAGGGAGTAGTCAGTCTCTTACGAGCCTTAGATGGTATGGTTTTGTACTTGGGTCGCATGTGGTGAGTCTGGATTGAAAATTTGTGGTATTACGGCAGGAAGAAGTATCAATTTGAAGGTAAGTCAGAAGAAACTTTGGTAAATGGGGAGACCTGGTGGTAGGTCGGATCGGCATGGTAAGGGTTACGATTAGTTCTTTGGGTGTTCGTTAGGTGACGAGTTTTTTGGGTGTTTCTTAGCAATGCTCTTGGATTTTTGGTGGCCTGTGTAGTTTGGTTGAGATAGAAGAGTTCAGTCTTGATGGTTTGGGTTTTGTGCAAATGGGATTTCTGATAGTTTTTGATGGTTTCTACCGCAGTTAAGGGTGCATATTTTCTTGTGGCGTGTAGTGAGTTTGTTTCTAAAGGGGATCCATTGGAAGTTCTTGTCTAGTTGGGTACGTAGTTGCTTGTGGCTCAGAAGGGACCATGGAGTTCCCGTATTTTTCCTAGGGTGGCATGGCGTGTGCGGTATGTTGGGTGGAGTTGAGATTTGCATATGTGAGGTCACGGTTTGATTCTGGAAGGAAGGTCATAAATTCTTAAGCAGCATGGGCAGTTTCAGATGACTAGGTAGATGATATCACTAATTGGTACGACGTGATGAGGGTATATATATATTTTGGAAAGAGCAATGTGTTTGAGTTAAGGGTACTTCATTGGTATCGTGGCGCCCTATTGTTGGATCGACTGTTGATATTCAAGGTTGCTTGGTGAACGGAAGAATTATAGGGGTAATCCTCGTGGAATGAGTGAGTATTTGGGATGTGTATGTATTCGAGCGATGGAGTTGTGGTCAGATATGGTAATCCGTAGGTTTCATGGACTTCGAGAATGAGAGTTCTCATAAACATCATATTTTGTGGAAGTAAACTGTGAAGAGGCAAGCTGAGCTAGTCGGATGTTAGTATGTACCATGACTCTGTCATTATGAACTTTTCGGTAAGTTGTCTATCTGTTGTGGGTGATCAAAGTTAATTTAGGGTCACTGGTAGGCTAATATGGGTGCGTGTTCTGCACCGGGTCAAAATTATTAGCTCCGAAGTTTCTATTATTGAGAAAGGTACCATTCGATTGTGATTGATTTGTTCATGTTCTGGAGTGATCTATGAGTTACCCTTCAGTGTTGCGGGGAGTGGTGATTATTGGTTATATGCGCATATGGTGCGGTTTTAAATGGGCTTTATATCTAGATTTGAGTAAGGTAAGTAATTGGGTATTGCGGGATTGAGGCGTGTTGGTTATATACCTTCTGTTTCGGGTGGCATGGTATCGTCCGGTTTTCCCCGTGGTTATGGCAATGCACCTTGAGTACTTGATGTCGAATTTCGAATGGTCATTGATTTTGGGCAAGGTGTCTTGAAGTACTTCAAGTGGACCAGCGTTGGGTGAGATCGCGCAGTGTAGTGAAGTTATGTAGGGGTATGACCTTTTGGTATTGGATACATGTGTTTTTGATTTTCGCAGTGTGTGCCAGGTGGTTAATATGATATGGTGATGGTAATTGTTAATGGCACGATAGTCCTCTCGTGTGGATCTTTTATATAATTTGATTACATTGGGAAGTTGTTGTTAAGTGCCCAAGTTGCACAGGTTTTGGCTTCGAATTATATCGGTGTGTCGAATGGTTAATGTCATGTTATCAGGGTGGTTGTGATGGATGAGAGAAGGTCATTGGACCTATAATGAATATTTTCCGAATTTTCTACAGCATAGTTGGAAGGATAAATATCGGGAGTCGGCTTCGAAATTTGCTATAATTCCTGTTTGGGAAGGGGGAGTTTCATGTATGGTTGATCGGACGAATGGTTGTTAATTCTATGTGCTTCTTTCCTCATCGGCAGTGTATGAAGTGTTAGAGCGAGGCATTTCTTGATAAGAGGTGGTGTGCCGGTATTGGGTTGTTCTGAGCAGTTATTGGGGTTAAGAGTTATTGCTGTGAGAGTTGGGTCACGCGGTGTATTATGTGATTTCATTTGGGGTGTGTATATGGCTTGATTCAGCATGTTCAGGCTTGTTCAGTTTACAATTATGGAAATTTTTGATCTTGTATATTATTTCAGAAGTGCGAATTTGGTTCTAAGGTTTATGGGCCAGGATTGGATTACGAAATTTCAACGGTATTGTGCTATTGAACCTATATGGGATAGGGTGACATGGGAGCACCCCCCAGGTGTGTGCATGGTAAGCTACGTAACAGTTTGATAGTTTTGGAGAACAACTCTTGGCACGTTCGACGACGAACATATGTTTAAGTGGGGGAGGATGTAACGACCCGGCCGGTCGTTCCGAGAGTTTAGCCCTGTTTCCCCCGTTTCTGCTTCATTTTATGTGGTTCAACTTCATTTATGTGTGTTGGGTCGGTTGGTTCAGGTTCAGAGTGGTCATGGTGAGCATTGAGGCAATTAGTCTCTCAAGGTAGCCTAACAGTTGAGAAAGTCAACCGAGAGTTGACTTATTGGTAAACGACCTCGGAATGCGGATTCTATGGCTCGGATAGCTTCGTTAGGTGATTTGGGACTTAGGAGTGTGTTCAGAATATTTTTGTGATGCCCGGTATAGAATTAGGCTTGAATTGGCGAGAGTTAGTTTTTGGCAATTTCCGGTCGGCAGTGGAAAATAGGATATCGGGGTCGGAATGGAATTCCGGAAGTTGGAGCAGGTTTGTAATGTCATTTTGGATATGTCTGCAAAATTTCAGGTCAATCGGAGGTGTTTTGGTGGGTTTCGGTGTAGTTGGCGAAATTTGGAAGTTTCAAGGTTCATAGGCTTGAATTTGATGTAATTTTGGTGTTTTAGTGTGGTTTTTGGTGTTTCGATGGCTCGACTAAGTTGGAATTATGCTATGGGGGGGTGTTGGTATATTTTGTTGAGACCTCGAGGGGCTCGGGATTAATTTCGGATGGTTGGCGGGGCTTTGAAACTTGGGTATTTGCAGCAATAACTGCTGGTGTGAAAGTTCTGGTGTTGATCACACCTGCGGTCGGGAAGCCGCAGGTGCGATGTCGCAAGAGTGATGGGAGGAGAGGTGCGAAAATCCTAGGCTGGGGATTTTTCCGCAGGTCCGATGTTTTGGCCGCACCTGCGAAGCCGCAGGAGCGGAAGATTGGCCGCAGGTGCGAAATTTGGTCGGGTAAGTGAAATTCCGCAGGAGCGCACCTGGGACCGCAGGTGCGACTTAATGTCCGCAGGTGCGGAAATGACTCGCAGAACAGTATATAAAGGGCCTCCGTGAAATTCATTTCATTTCACCATTTTTGCATGCGAGAGGAGTTCCTTTGCAGGCAAATTGGAGAGGGGATTCGTGATTCGTCAGTGAAGGTAAGTTCTCGGGTTATTATCATCATTCCTATGCTATTTTAATTCGGATTAGGCTTGTATTTGAAGGATTAAAGTAAGAAAAGTTTGGAAAATGAGAGAAAAGAGTTGGTAATTTCTTTTGGCAATTATAGTGGGCAATTGTGGTCCGATTTTGATGTTCTTAGTATGTACAGTCTCGTGGGAGGATAAGGGTTCTGATGATGTAAATTTTATCGGATTCCAAGACGTGGTCCCATGGCTCGGGTTTGGCCGAATTTCAAGATTCTTGTATAAATTGATAATTTTCGATTGGGTTGTGTTCCTTGAGTATATATTAATGATGTTGAACTGGTTTTGGCTGGATTCGGAGCAATCGGGAGCCAATTTGAGGGGCATGAGCATATCGGACTAGTGTTATGGCTCGGTAGAGGTAAGTAATGGTTATAAATCTTGTCCCGAGGGTATGGAACCCCGGACTTCATATTTTCTTACAGATTTTAGAAAGGGCACACATGTCGGATGATGGGTATGTGGCGCATCCTGATTTTTGGATTGGACTACGTCCTCTCCGCGACAACTAATGAGTTGCATATTTACTCAAAACCTTATGTTAAATTATGTTCTAAGATTTGTGAAATATTTAGGCTATACATCGTGTTTGGGGCCTCGTGCCGATCTGTTTAGATCCCCATGGGGGCTTTTTTACTATTGTTTTCCTCACTATTTGTTGATGATTTTACTCGGCATCATTGTGCATACTGCTTTTCGAAACTCAGCATGATTTACACCACATTGAGATTTAAACTGATGTTTTGGGTCGAGTACCCTATTTTACTGATTCGCCCGAGGGGCCTTTCGAGTGGTTCTGCTGAGTGTGGCCGAGGGCCAAGAGTGATGCTGAGGTGCTGAGTGTGGCCGAGGGCCAAGAGTGATATTTAGCACTTGGGATGAAGGAGCCCCTCCGGAGTCTGTACACACCCCCAGTGAGTGCACCGAGTGCCGAGTGACGAGTGATTGGGAGGCATGAGTGATTGTGAGGTGCTGAGTGACTGTGGGGGATGCCCGAGGGGCTGATTTGATACATGTTTTTGCCCGAGGGGCTACTTATGATTTTACTACTTTCATTTGCATACTAAATCTGTCGGTTTGAAGTTGCAGGCATCCGCAGTCCTGCTCCCTCTCCTATTTACTATTATAGAATTTATTTTCGTTTAGTTGTATATTTATGTAGATGCTCATGACCAGTGACTCCGGGTTCTCGGGGGTCGTATTTATTATTCAGTATAGTTTTGGCTGTTTTTATAAATGTTTAAAGGAACTTTTATCGGTAATCAGTATAGTAAAAATGTAAAAATGAAGCTTATTATGAGTTGAGTTTGGGTTTTGGCTGGCCTAGTTCCATGATAGGCTCCATCACGACTGGCCTGGATTTGGGGTCGTGACATATACCAACCCATTTAAGTTCCCTATGAAGCATTTACGCTTCCAATACATGATCATTGATCATTCCATTTCGATTTTTTGAATGATAATAAAAAAACTTATTATAATAAATAAGACCAATGTGAAGATTGAACTTTCATAACATCAATACTTCAACAGAAAAAGCACAACAACCATAACTAAAGCAACATGAAAATAAAAGATAATAAAAGGATAAATCAACACAAACACATCATAGAAACTAATCAATTTCAAACGGATTATGATCATAAGTTTCATCTCCCTTCACTTGAACATTGAATACAACATACAGTGGTGCAACATCGACCAATGCAAATTTGACGACGAAACCTCGCTTGACCCTTCTTCGATCACCAACGCTCACAGATATAACCACTTTTTGCCACGAGAGTGAAGTAGCGCAGTTTTTACTGTTGGAGAAGATGCTTGTAGATTTTTCTTGGAATATACTGAAAAAAGAAAAAAAAACATTACTATTATGTTTTGAAAAATAGGAAACTGAAACTGAGATATACAATACTGATGCATATATATTTTGTGGAGTTAAGGTATAAGAAACAAAAGTATTTATGTAAAAAAAATTCAGTTATGATTAACTCAAGAAGTTATTGTAACATTCAAAGAAATAAAGTTTAAAGGACATAATAATTTACCAAATCGTCGTAGTTGATGTATGAATAAGTCATAACCACTTCAAATGTTGGATGATTGTCTTCCTCGTTAGCATCAGAAGAAGAGTAAGATATGGCTCGTTTTGTAGAGAGAGAGGCATACATAGTTTAGGGTTTGTAGGTGAGTGTGTTTTGGGTCTTTAGGGTTTGAGTATGATACTATATATATGGGGCCAACTCAATCCGGAAAAATATTTCAAACACCCTCAAAAAGTTTGAATGATAATTTTCCCTCTTAACTTTTTTTTCGTTCAGTTTTGACTGCCTTTTTTTCCCTCCTCAAAAAACTATACAATATCTTGTCCCGACATACAAGTGCCCCTATCTGTTCCTCCTCTCTTTCTTAGTACTCTTTCCCTATTCTATCTTTCTATTTCAACAACAAAAAAATTGACAGCTTTGTATCCCATCGTTTGAGTACCAATTAAATAGTGTTTTAATGCTAATTTCATTGTTTTTCATCCTAATTTTGAATCCTAAGCACTCATTTTGATTATGAAATATAGATATATTTTGCATGGAGATGTCCCTTTTAGTGAAATTGTATTAACTATTTCGGTAACTAAAATTGTATTGATAACTATAATTTTTGAATCCCCGTGTAGATATTGATCCTATTTACTAACTAAACTATTCAAATAACAACAATTTAACTTCCCAATAAAGCATTTACACCTTTTATTTACTCTTCCTAACTCATTGAATTCAAGACTTTAAATTAGTCTTTTGAAATGATATAAAAAATGAAAAAAAAAGATACAGTTATAACAAAAAAAACACGAGAGTTGCATGAAGATAAAAATTTGATATCATTCATTGTTCAATAGAAAATAAAAATGCACATATGTAACAACCCGACCGATCGTTTTTAGAGTTAGATCCTCGATCCCTTAATAATTATTTTTCCCACGTTTGTTTCTGCTATTGGGACTTGCCGGAGTGATTAGTTATGGAATTCGGAGAGTTTTGGGACACTTAGTCCCTAATTATGGGTTTTAATCCTTAGAAATCAAGCCGTAGTCGGAACTGTGTTAAGATGGATCCGGAATGGTATTTTGTCGACTCCGTTAGCTCCGTTGATTTATTTTGGGGTTAGCAGCGCGTTCAGAATGTGTTTTCGAGGTCTGTAGCGGATTTAGGCTTGAATTGGCGAAAGTTGGAATTTCAGCGATTTCGCTCATAAGCGAAATTTTGATATCGGACTCGGAACGAAATTCCGGGAGTGATTGTAGGTTCGTGGTGTCATTTTTGACTTGTGCGCCAAATTTGAGGTCAATCGGATTAGTTTTGACGTGTTTAGGCATCGTTGCGGATTTCAGAAATTTGCTAAGTTCTTAGGCTTGAATTTATGTTTAATTATTGTTTTTGGTGTTATGTGATGTGGTTTGAATGCTTGAATAAGTTTGAATAAGGTTGTAGGGCTGGTCAGTGGTTTTGGTTGAGGTCTCGGGGGCCTCGGGTGTGGTTCGAATGCTGAAACGAGAAGATTTTTGACTTAAGCCTATTGCTGAAGTTGCTGGTTATGGTGTCTCGCACCTGCCGAAGGGGAGCTGCAGGTGATAAGGAGTTGCGCAGGTGCGGATTTTCCCAAGGTCGGCTGGGTCTGCAGGTGCGGCTGGGAGACCACAGGTGCGGGACCGCATATGCGGCCTAGATACCACAGGTGCGACCCCAACCCTATTAATGAGTTTTAACACCTGCGATGCATTGTCCGCAGGTGCGGGACCGCATGTGCGGTCCAATTGGTCGCAGAAGCGAAAATCACTGGGCAGAAATAGGCAATTCGAGGGTTTGGATTTCATAATTTCTAAAATCAATTAGAGCTCGGGATTTGGCGATTTTGTGAGGATTTTGAAGAGGAGATCAATAAGTAACGATTCCTAATCCTACTTCTCTTGTATTTCATCAATCTGTAGTGAATTCTTCAATCTAATTAGGGACAAATGATGGGAAGGTGTTTGAAAATGAGAGAAAGGTCCCCTAAATGAGAATCCGAGTTTTGAGTGAGATTTCGACGTTGGATTTTGATGATTGTTGGTTGAGTGTACTCGTGAGTGAATGGGTGTTCGGAATTTATGACCTTCACCCGATTTCGAGTCGTGATCCCAGGAGACTTTTTGGGAAATTTCACTAATTTCACGCTTTAGCTTCAAATTTATTTGTTAAACTAGTTTCTTGTAGTGATATTCACATTATGAAACTTATTTGAATATATTCGGGCCATTCAGAGTTTGGTACTCGTGGCAAGAACGTGATCCCGGGTTGAATTGAGCAGTTGAGGTAAGTGGCTTGCCTAAATTTGTGTTGGGGACTTCCCCCTTAGGATATTTATGCTAAATGTTGTGTGGGCGCCGTGTACGTGAGGTGACGAGTACGTACACGGGCCGTTATTTCAAAAATCTCATTTTCCCTTACAAAAACATATATTGTTTTTTATCTTCTATGAAATTGCTCTCATATGATATATTTTTTTAGTTTAGATTAGGAAAGCATGCTTACGTGCTTAATTGCCAACTTGATTTTCTGTGCGCCATGATTAGATAAGCCCTTATTTGCCTTATCTGTGATTAGTATAAACGGTGTAAATTAGATGTTATGCTTGTTATTCATCTTGCATAGCATATTTAAATTGTGACTATGGATGTATTCTGGGAGATCCCCCTGTATTGCATATTTACTTTGGGACTACATACGTATTCCGAAAATTCCCCTCCCCCCCCCCGGTTCTGGATATTTACTTTGGGACTACGGACGTATTCCGGGAGATCCCCATGTACAACATATTTATTTTGGGACTACAGACGTATTCTGGGAGATTCCCCATGTACTGTATATTTATTTTGTGACTACTGACGTATACAGAAAGATTCCTCATATACTGCATATTTATTTTGGGACTACGGCCGTATTTCGGGAGATTCTCCCTGTACTGCATAATCATTTGGAACTACGGGATGCTATCCCAGGAGATTCACCTTGTGATACATATATTGTGTTGAGCCGAGGACTTTCTTTACTGTAGAAATCATATTGTTTTTCTTGAACTATTTACTGTATATGTTACCTATCTTTGTACTATTTTAAATTCATTATACAGAAATTCAGTAGAGCCTTAACCTGACCTCGTCACTACTTGACTGGGGTTAGGCTTGGCACTTACTGGGTACCAAATGTGGTGTACTCATGCCCTTTCCTGCACATGTTTTCGTGTGCAGATCCAGGTACGAGCTATCAGCCTCGTGGTTAGTCGCTACTGCTGATTCTAGGAGACTGCAAGGTATTTCTGCCACGTCTGCAGAATCCTCCGAGTTTCTTCTGTTCTATCTTGTAGAGATGTTCTTATGTACTATCCAATGTTACTTAGAGCTACAGTGTGTTAGAAGCTTGTGACTGTCTGTGACATTCCGGGTTTTGGGAAGTTATATTTTTGTATGAGCCGAGCGGCCAGTACATTATTTATGTCATTTCCCTTATCTCCTTTATTGCATGTGTTTCATTCCAATTTTTCCCCTTTATAGTAGGCTTACATAGTCGTAGAGACAAGGTGACGTCACGACACCTTCGGAGGGTAAATCGGGTCGTGACAACATACCATAACTGGATGAACTTAAAAATAAAAGCTAAGAAAAAGAAAAAACAACACAAACATAACCTAAAAACTAATTAATTTCAACTGGATCTTCAGAAGTTCCTTGTCCTTTCACTTGCATTTTGAAGACAACAAACAATGGCACAATTTCAACCAACTTAAATTTAACGACACAATCTCGCTTGATATCATTCTCCACCGTAAAACTTTTCCAGCCATCTTTGAGCCTTCTTCTTTCACCAATGGTTAGTCCTACAAGCCACTCTTTTCCACCATATTGAAGAAACACGGTGTTATTTGTTTCAGAAAAATATTTGTAGATTCATTTTGGAATATGCTGCAAACAGAAGAAAAAACTATTAGTAGTAACTTTTAACCCTAAACTATAAAACACAAAGCCACACTGCCGGAGGCATAAAAAATATACCGATACATATATTTATCTGGAGTTAAGGCATCAAAAATAGTAGTAAGAAACTCATTTAGCCCAAATTCCTCTCCCCCCCCCAATAAAAAAAAACCACACTGCCGGAGGTTAATGGTTTAATTATTTATAAAATAAAATAAAAATTAATTTACCAGATAGTCGCGATTGATGTATGAATCTTTCATAAGCACTTTAATTGTTGGATTATGCTCTTCCTCGTTATCATTAGAAAATGAGTAAGATAGGGATCCTTTGGCAGAGCTAGGAGAGGATTCCATATTTGGTTTTCTAGGGTTTGTGTAAGAGTGTGTGTTTATGTCTTTAGGGTAGTTTGGGTGAATGTGTATATATACACATATACGGCCATTCCTTCAAAAAGGCATATTTGACCACGGAATTTAGTAAAATGCAGATTTGGAGCCTAATTAAAATGTAGTCATATAACCTATTTTAATCACATCTCTATGATTCATAGCTATCTGGACCGCGTATATAATAACCGTTTATATAATTTCATTCAATAAGGTCATACGTATCGGCCTATAGCAACCATATAAGTCCATTGACTAAGGTTGTAGTCATATAACCTATGTTAATTATATCGTTGTGCTTCATAGTTATATTGATCGTTTATATAATTTCATTCATTAAGGTCATACATATCAGCCTATAGCAACCATATAAGTCAACTGACTAAGGTTATAGTCATATAACCTATGTTAATTACATATTTGTGATTCATAGTTATATTGACCATATAATAGTCGTTTATATAATTTCATTCATTAAGATCATACGTATCGGTCTATAGTTATTCATAGAAACTATATAAGTCTATTGACTAAAGATTAATTCATATGGCCTATGTTAATTATATTGTTGTGATTCATAGTTATATTGACCGCTTATATAATAGTCGCTTATATAATTTCATTCATTAAGGTCATATGTATCGGCCTATAGCAACCATACAAGTCCATTGACTAAGGATTTATTCATTTGATCTATGTTAATTACATCGTTGCACTTCATAGTTGTATTGACCGTCTATATAACTTCATTCATTAAGGTCATATGTATCGGCCTATAGCAACCATTTAAGTCCACTGACTAAGGTTGTAGTCATATACCTATGTTAATTACATCTTTGTGGTTCATAGTTACATTGACCGCTTATTTAATAGCCATTTATATAATTTCATTCATTAAGGTCATTGTCACGACCCAAATTCCCAACCCACGGGATCGTGATGACGCCTAACACCGCACTTGCTAGGCAAGCCAATGTTAGAAATTGATTAGCCATTTTCCTTTGAATATTTACTTAAACACAATGAGACAACTTGAATTAAACTAAATCAAATAATTTCCAATAATTGTAGTCAGGAATAATATTCAATATAATGAAACGAACTACGAACTAAATATATAACTATAAGACTACCCCAGGGTCTGGTATCACAATTCACGAACTACTAAGAATACTACAAATAATAGTCTGAAAGAATATATCTCTGTTTTGAAAGAAATAAAACAGCATCTATAAAGTAAAGAGAAGACTCCAGGAATCTGCGGACGCCAGCAGGTCTACCTCGTGTCTCCGAACGATGGTGTCAGCTACTAAAATCTCCTAACTCAAGCTGGTACCTAGATCTACACAAAAGAGTGCAGAGTGTAGTATCAGTACAACTGACCCCATGTACTAAGTAAGTGCTGAGCCTAACCTCGACGAAGTAGTGACGAGGCTACGGCGGGGCACTAACAATATAACCTGCGAACAATATATAATAAATCAAGAAAGAAATAATAATAATAATAATAATAAAAAACTAAATAACCAGTAACTTGCAACAGTAAATAAGAACAACTCGGATAATACTTTTCAGATATCAGATATAATCAACTCCTCAAACTTTCCAAGTTTCGATTTAAATCAAAGTAAAAATCAGAGTATGAAAACCTTTTTAATAAAACCGGAGTGTTCCAAATCCTTACTTTTAAAAATTAGTAAAACATAATTATTCTCCCTTATTGCCCTTTATTGCGGCGTTCAACCCGCTCCCACTTGTCCCCTCTTATTGCTCCTCCCTATATATATATCACCCTTATTTCTCCTGTTGCGACGTGCAACTCGATCCCACATATCCACCTTTATCACTCCTTGTTGAGGCGTGCAACCCGCTCCCACCAGACATATCATATTAGTTTATTTACGAAAACTTTCACAATTCAGGCCAAGTCTTTCACAACCTTTTTGCATCAACAATTGTAAACAGAAGCTGTAAAACTCATAAACTTCATCAATTATCATTTCACAACGAAACCAACCGAAAAATATATACATATCGTAATACTGACATCCAGCTTAATCATTATGTAACATAACAAAACCAAGAGAACAGCCAACACTTCCAAAATACTTGAAACAACACTTAACAATAAGTTAACGAATCCAAATTGACAAATAAACATCAATGATCATGAAAAAATTAAGCCCGAAAGAAAATAATTGGAAACGGGGAAGGCGGTCATGTTAAGCAGATAATTTGACATAGCAATTAAGTTGGGGATTCCTATTCCCTCAAGTCAAGGTTAAACCAAGCACTTACCTCAAATTTGCAGGCCACTCACTGCTCAATTGCCGCTTTTCCTTTTGAATTTGCCTCTAACCCACTCGAATCTAATCATAATTGGTTTAATATCATTAATTTATGGTAAAAGAACTAACTTTACTGAAAAATCATTATTTTCCTAAGTTTTCTCAAAAAAGTTAAAAACCGACTCCGGGCCCTCTTGGTCCAAAATCGGGGTTCGGACCAAATTCCATTTACCCATTCACCCCCGATCCTGGATATGCAATTAGTTTCGAAATCCGACCCCAATTCGAGGTCAAAATTCCCTATTCTACCCAAACCCTCAATTTCTACCATGAAAATTCTGAATTTTTGATTTCAAAGTGATGAAAAACATTGGGTAATTAAAAGAGAAGAGTTTAGAATTGTTTACCAGCACTTAGGGGATGAGTTTGTGTGAATAAAATCGCCTCTAGGTCTTTGTAGTTCAAAAATTATGAAGAAAGAGGTTCTGCCCGTTTTAAAATTTGATTTTATATAACTGGACAAGCCTTCATCGCGTTCGCGATGGGCCTGTCGTGTTCACGTAGGGTCAGGCCCAAATGGCCTTCGCGTTTGCGTAAGGACGAACACTTTCACGTAGTATTAAGCACAGTGGCCTCCGCGTTTGTGACCAGGTGGACGCGTTCGCATAGAGTAAGCGGCTCCCCTCCCCCAGGTATAATTATGCATCGCCTTCGCGTGGGCCAGAACGCATTCGCATAGTACAAAATGTCCCCAGTGCATTTTTTTACACTACGCGTTCCCGAGGGAAGTAAAAAGAACTTGAAGAACAACAGTGTTGTGCACCAGGAACAACAAAAACAGCAAATTTAACAAGTTCAAAACATCCCGTAGCCTATCCGAAACTCGCCCGAGCCCTTGGGGCTCTAAACCAAACATGCATGCAAGTCTAACAACATCATACGGAATTGCTCGTGCGATCAAATCACAAAAATAACAACTAAAACTACGAATTTCACCTCAAAACTCATGATTTTCTCAAGAACACTTCAATTTCACTATTTCTCAACCGGACGTCCGAATCACGTCAAATCAACTCCGATTCTTACCAAATTTCATAGATAGGACTTAAATATCATAAACAATATGTACCGGACTCCGAAACTAAAATACAATCCCGATACCAATGAGTTCAATCATTAATTTATTTATTTATTTCCTTAAAAATCTAGCATAACAATTTTCTTCAAAAATTGATTTCAAAAGCTAGGGACCGCGGAATTCAATTTGGGGCATACGCCCAAGTGCCATATTTTATTACGGACCTTCGGGGATTGTCGGAATATGGATCCGGGTCCGTTCACTAAAAATATTGAACCAAGACAACTAAAACCAAATTTTAACTCTAAAAATTATTATTTTCTCATATTTTCACATAAAAGCTTTCCGGTTTCATGCCCGGACTGCGCACCCAAATTGAGGTAAATAAAATTCATATTTTTAAGGCTAATGATCCTAGAATGGAGTCTTAATTTTTAAGATGACCTATTGGGTCATCACAATTTCCACTTCTAAATCAAACGTTCGTACTCGAACGGACATAGAAAATTACCTGAACTGGCAAATAAGTGGGGATATCTACTCTGCATGTCCAAATCGGACTCCCAAGTAACTACCTCAATAGGATGACCCCTCCACTGCACTCGAATTGAAGGGTAACTCTTTGATCTCAACTGACGAACCTGGCGGTCTAGAATGACTACCGGCTCCTCCTCGTAAGTCAAATCTTTGTCCAATTGGACAGAGCTGAAATCTAACACATGGGAGGGGACACCATGATATTTCCGGAGCATAGACACATGGAATATCGGATGAATTGAGTATAACCCTGTTTCCCCCGTTTCTACTTTATCATATGTTTCTTAGCCTATATATGTTGTGTTGGATCGTTTGGTAAACGACCTTGGAATGTGGATTTTATGGCTCAGATAGCTTTGTTAGGTGATTTGGGACATAGGATTATGTTTGGAATGAAGTTTTGATGCCCGATGTAGAATTAGGCTTGAATTGGCGAAAGTTAGTTTTTGGTGATTTTCGGTCGGTAGGGAAAATAGGCTTTCGGGGTCGGAATAGAATTTCGACAGTTGGAACAGGTTTGTAATATCATTTTGGATATGTGTGCAAATTTTCAGGTCAATCGGATGTGTTTTGGTTGGTTTCGGCATCATTGGCAAAATTTAGAAATTTCAAAGTTCATAAGCTTGAATTTGATGTAATTTTTGTGTTTTTGCATTGTTTTTGGTGTTTCGAAGGCTTGAATAAGTCTGAATGAGGTTATGGGATGTGTTGGTATGTTTAGTTGGGACTCGAGGGGCTCGGGATTGATTTCGGATGGTTAGCGGAGGTTTGCACTTAGGAAATTACAGCAAAATCGTTGTTGGTGTAATTTTACTGGTGTGGCCGCACCTGCGGATGGAGAGCCACAGGTGCAATGGTCGTAGGTGCGAAGGTCCTTACGCAGGTGCGAAAAGACCCTAGGCTGGAGATCCGCAGGTGCGAGACATGGGCCGCACCTGCGAAGCCCTGTGCGGAAAAGGACTCGCAGGTGCGAAGTTTGTACTTTTAGTACGATTTCGTAGGTGCGCACCTGGGACCACAGGTGCGGGTCTGTAGGTGCGAAGAATGGTCCTCAGGTGCGGATTAACAGGACAGAAAGTATAAATAGGTGCCTCTGCGAAATTTTGGCATTTCTTTCATTTTTCATGCGGGATTGAGCAGGTTTTGGAGCAAATTGAATGAGGAATTCGAAAGTCTTCAGTGGAGGTAAGTTTCCTGGATTATAATATAGTTTCTATGCTATTTTGTGACAGATTAGGCTTGGAATTTGTGGTTGAATGGCATAAATTGGGGGATTAGGGCTTGAGAAATTGAAACTTGTAAATTAAGGAATTTAGGCATTGTTTGTGGCCGGATTGTGATGCATTTTATATGTGTAGACTCGGGGGGAGATAAGGATTCTTGTGACGTGATTTTTATCGAATTCCGAGACGTGGGCCTGGGACTCGGGGCTCGGGTTTGGCCGAATTTCGATAATTGTGTCTAAATTGATGGTTTTTCGATTGGGTTTTGCTCCTTTAGCATATATTGATGATGTTGATCTGGTTTTGGTTAGATTTTGAGCAATCGGGAGTCGATTTGAGGGGAAAGAGCATCACGGATTAATATTGTGGCCTGGTAGAGGTAAGTAATGGTTATAAATCTTGTCCTGAGGGTATGAAATCACAGATTTCGTATTTCTCTCTGTTTTTAGAATAGTGCACATGTCGGATGACGACAATGTGGCGTGCACTGATTTTTGGATTGGACTTGTTCCTCTCCGCGGCAACTATTGAGTTGTGTATTTTTACTCTAAATCATATGTTAAATTGTGTTCTAAAAACTATTGCTATATTTGGGCTATAAGCAATGTTTGGGGCCTCGTGCCGACTTGTTTAGACCACCTTGGGGGCTTTTACTACTATTTCCTCACTGTTGATTTATGATTTACACTCAGTCATGTTATGTTTAACTGGGTTCGAAACTCAACCTTATTTACACTATTTTGAAATATAAAAATGATGCTTTTGGGTCGAGTACCCCATTTTAGTGATACGTGCGAGGGGCTTTTGAGAGTTTCTGACTAAGTGAGGTCGTGGGCCTGATTGTGAGGATATGATACACCACGAGCTGGCTTGATATTAGTGCTTGGGCTGAAGGAGCCCCTCCGGAGTCTGTACACACCCCCACTGAGCGTAGGTACCTGTTGAGTGCGAGTGTCGAGTGCCGAGTGCCTAGTGACGAGTGACGAGTGATTGGGAGGCATGAGTGACAGTGAGGTTGCCCGAGAGGCTGATATTGAGTGACTATGAGGTATGCTGAGTGATGTTCTTCCCGAGGGGTGATTTATGATTCAAGTTTTTCCCAAGGGGCTATTTATGACTTATTTCATTTTACACTAAATTTTTCAGGTATTTTTATTTCTGAAATTGTTGGAAAACACATTTTTTCAAAGGATTTTACTGAAGTTGGTTTCTAAAGCATGTTGATTTCATATATATATATATATATATATATATATATATATATATATATATATATACTGTTGGAAAGAAAGGTTGTGCATATTGTGAACTGATGATTTGTTTTATGCGTTTCTTACTGTTTAGACTTGATTTATTTTCATTACTACTGAGTTGGCGTAGTCATACTACTCCCTGCACCCCTCTGTGCAAATATAGGTGCTGATACCGAGCGTTAACCATCTATTCCANTTTTTACTCTAAATCATATGTTAAATTGTGTTCTAAAAACTATTGCTATATTTGGGCTATAAGCAATGTTTGGGGCCTCGTGCCGACTTGTTTAGACCACCTTGGGGGCTTTTACTACTATTTCCTCACTGTTGATTTATGATTTACACTCAGTCATGTTATGTTTAACTGGGTTCGAAACTCAACCTTATTTACACTATTTTGAAATATAAAAATGATGCTTTTGGGTCGAGTACCCCATTTTAGTGATACGTGCGAGGGGCTTTTGAGAGTTTCTGACTAAGTGAGGTCGTGGGCCTGATTGTGAGGATATGATACACCACGAGCTGGCTTGATATTAGTGCTTGGGCTGAAGGAGCCCCTCCGGAGTCTGTACACACCCCCACTGAGCGTAGGTACCTGTTGAGTGCGAGTGTCGAGTGCCGAGTGCCTAGTGACGAGTGACGAGTGATTGGGAGGCATGAGTGACAGTGAGGTTGCCCGAGAGGCTGATATTGAGTGACTATGAGGTATGCTGAGTGATGTTCTTCCCGAGGGGTGATTTATGATTCAAGTTTTTCCCAAGGGGCTATTTTTGACTTATTTCATTTTACACTAAATTTTTCAGGTATTTTTATTTCTGAAATTGTTGGAAAACACATTTTTTCAAAGGATTTTACTGAAGTTGGTTTCTAAAGCATGTTGATTTCATATATATATATATATATATATACTGTTGGAAAGAAAGGTTGTGCATATTGTGAACTGATGATTTGTTTTATGCGTTTCTTACTGTTTAGACTTGATTTATTTTCATTACTACTGAGTTGGCGTAGTCATACTACTCCCTGCACCCCTCTGTGCAAATATAGGTGCTGATACCGAGCGTTAACCATCTATTCCATGCGGAGCCGGAGTTCGGGACATAGAGGTAGTTGTTCAGCGTCCGCAGCATCTCTGTTTTCCCTTCTTATGTTATACCTAGTTATTCGTTCGGAGGTTTTGTATTATAATAGTAGACTTTTTGGTATATTTCTTAGATGCTCATGACATGTTGACTCCGGATTTTGGGGATGGTTTAGACTGTTTAACTGTTTATTTTGCCTAATGGATTCAGTAATTCTATATACGTTTATGAAATGTTGAAAATGGTTGGGATTTTAGAACGAAACTGTAAATATGTGATTATTGGCTAGATTAGTTCCACGATAGGCGCCATCAAGGCCGGTTTAGGATTTGGGGTCGTGACAAGTTGGTATCAGAGCCTAGATTACATAGGACTCAATAGTCATGAGCAGGTTTAGTAGAGTCCTGCGGATCGGTACGGAGACGTCTGTACTTATCTTCGAGATGTTGCGGAACCCTTAGGAACAATCTCATTTTTCTTGAATTTTGTCGTGCCATTGTGTTGATTCTGGAAATCTAAACTTCTGTTGTCTCCTTCTCTCACAGATGCTGAGGACTCGCTCTACCGATCAGGGTGATCAGCCACCAACTAGACCAGCGAGAGGTCAAGGCCGCGGTCGAGGCCGTGGTAGAGATATGGGGCCTACCTGTGCAGAAGCCAGGGCAGTACCAGTTGATCCCCCTACTGATTAGGATTAGATTCCCGCTGCAAATACTCCAGCGAAACAGGCTAAGGCACCAGCAGTGCCTATTGTTATTCCGGGTCTTCAGGAGACCTTGGCTCAGATCTTGACTGTGTGTACCACCCTTGCTCAGGCAGTTGCCGCTACTTCTCAAGCCGGGGGAGGCAGTCAGACTCCAGTTGCCCGGACACCTGAGCAGGTTACTCAGGGCCATCAGACACCGGGGGCAGTTCCAGCACAGCCGGTTGCTCCAGTTCGGGACTTCGTCGTTCAGACTATGACAGAGGACGAGCAGTGTAGATTGGAGAGGTTTAGTAGACTTCATCCTCCGACATTCAGTGGTGCTGAGGGCGAGGATGCCCAGGGTTTTCTAGATAAGTGTCCGAGGATGTTGCGTACTGCCGGGATTTTGGAGACCAGTGGGGTCTAGTTTGCTACTTTTCAGTGTTCTGGTGCTGCTTTCACTTGGTGGGAGTCTTTTGAGAGGGGTAGTCCTGTTGGTTCAGCACCCCTCACCTGGCAGCAGTTCTCCACTATCTTTTTGTAGAAGTATGTACCCCATTCTCATAGGGAGGAGCAGCGCAGGCATTTTGAGCAGCTGCGTTAGGGGGAGCTATCAGCGATGCAGTATGAGATGCGATTTTTGGAGTTGGCTCGTCATGCCACCGAGTTGGTCCCTACTAGTAGGGAGAGGGTTAGGAGGTTTGTGGATGGCCTCACTTATCAGCTCCACCTATTTATGACTCGGGAGAGAGTATCAGATACTACATTAGAGCAGGTTATTGATATTGCTCGAGATATTGAGTCGGTTCGTCGCTAGGATCGGGAGGAGAGGGAGGCCAATAGGCCTCGTGGATCGGGTGGTTCTAGTGGTGCTCTTTCCAAGGAGCAGTTTCAGCATGGTAGAGGTCGTTCATTCAGGCCTCCTCAGTTAGTTTGCCCAGCCTATAGTGGTGCATCTTCGAAGCATGGTCCCCGCGATTTCCAGCCAGGCCGTTCTTCATTTCGGTGCCCTCCCAGCCTAAAGGGCAGCTCGAGCACCAACAATTCAAAGTTCCTCTATGCATGATTCTTCTAGTAGCCATTCTGGTGCCAGAGGTTTCTATCAGTCCTCGTCTCCAGCTCCAGGGAGTTGTTTTGAGTGCAGCGAGTTTGGGCACATGTGGAGGCAGTGCCCACGTTGTCCTGGTGGTTCTTCTCAGCAGAGGGGCCAGTCCTTGACTTGAGCTCCAGTTACTTCACCACCTGCCCATGTAGCCAAGGGTGGTAGTCAGTCAGCTAGAGGTCGACCTAGAGAGGGAGGTCGAGCAGGTGGAGATCAGGCCCGTATATATGCGTTTCCAGCTAGGCCAGGTGCTATGGCCTCCGATGTAGTGATCGCAGGTATTGTCTCAGTCTGTCACCGAGATTCTTTGGCTTTATTTGACCCTAGTTCTACATATTCCTATGTTTCATCATATTTTGCCCATTTTTTGGATATGCCCCCTGAGTCTTTAGTTATGTCTGTTCATGTGTCGACTCCGGTGGGTAATACTATTGTTGTGGACGGTGTGTATAGGTCATGTGTGATATGTATTGGTGTCTTGAGATCCAAATGGACCTACTGTTACTCAGCATGGTCGATTTTGATGTGATATTTGGCATGGATTGGTTATCTCCGTGTCATGTTGTTCTTGATTGTCATGCTAAGACCGTGACCTTAGCTATGCCAGGATGTCCCAGGGTTGAGTGGAGAGGTTCTTCTGAGTATATGCCTAGCAGGGTGATTTCATACCTAAAGGCCTAGTGCATGGTTGAGAAGGGGTGTTTATCTTATCTGGCTTTAGTAAGGGATGTCAGTGGTGAGACTCCCGCTATTGATTCGGTTCCTGTGGTCCGTGACTTTTCGGACGTGTTTCCTACAGACCTGCCAAGCATGCCACTTGACAGGGACATTGATTTTGGTATTGACCAGGTGCCAGACACCCAGCCTATTTCTATTCCACCTTATCATATGGCACCAGTGGAGCTAAAGGAATTATAGGAGCAGCTTCAGGAACTCCTAGATAAGGGGTTCATTCGTCCTAGTGTGTCACCTTGGGGTGCACCGGTGTTGTTCGTGAAGAAGAAGGATAGTTCTATGTGTATGTGTATTGATTATCGGCAGATGAACATGGTTACAGTGAAGAACCGGTATCCCTTGACTCATATAGATGACATGTTTGATCAGTTGCAGGGTGCTAGGGTATTTTCCAAGATTGACTTGTGTTCCGGCTGTCATCAGTTGAAGATTCGGGGGCCAGAAATTTCGAAGACTGCTTTCAAGACTAGATATGGTCATTATGAGTTTCTGGTTATGTCTTCCGGGCTGACCAATGCCCCAGCAGCCTTTATGTACTTGATGCACAGTGTATTCCGGACTTAATTGGACTCTTTTGTCATCGTGTTTATTGACGATATCTTGGTGTATTCCCGATCTCGGGAGGATCATGAGCAGCATTTGAGAGTTGTGCTTCAGACCTTGAGGGAGAAAAGATTGTATGCCAAATTTTCGAAGTGTGAGTTCTGGCTTGATTCAGTAGCGTTCTTGGGGCACGTGGTATCCAGTGAGGGTATTCAAGATGACCCAAAGAAGATAGAGGCAGTGCAGAGTTGGCCTAGACCGTCATCAGCTACCGAGGTTCGCAGTTTCCTTGGTTTGGCAGGATACTATCACCGTTTTGTAGAGGGATTCTCATTTATTGCAGCACCTATGACTAGACTGACCCAGAAGGGTGCTCAGTTCAGGTGGAGTGAGGAGTGTGAGGAGAGCTTTCAGAAGCTCAAGTCAGCTTTGACTATAACTCCGATATTGATTTTGCCTACAGGTTCAGGTTCTTATACAGTTTACTGTGATGCCTCGTGAGTTGGCCTTGGAGCGATTTTGATGGACGCGTCTAGACAGTTGAAGGTGCACCAGAAGAATTAAAAGCACGATCTTGAGCTAGCAGCTATTGTCCACGCCTTGAAGATTTGGCGTCATTATTTTTATGGAGTGCATTGTGAGATTTTCACTGGTCACCATAGTTTACAACATCTGCTTAAGTAGAAGGATCTGAATTTGCGTCAGAGGAGGTGACCCATCTGGTCTACTCAACAAATAATTCCTCCACATTTCTTGGCGGAACCAGTCATCTGAAATACGGCGAAGTAGACCCCATTGGTCTCCAAAATACCCATATTACGAAGAACCTCGTGACAATTGTCCAGACATTCCTGAGGATTCTTTGAAGTAGCACCACTGAAGTGAAAATGGAAAATCTTGATGAACCTATCCAATCTCCACAAAGTATCGGAAGTAATAACTGCACCCTCAGCAATCGGGGATGCAGCAAATTTCTGAACTACCCCAACTGGGTTGGCTGTTGGGGTCTGAATCTAAGGAGTAATCTGATCAGGAGTGTGGGTAACAGGAATCTGGACCCCTCCTCCAGCCTGAGATGCGGGTGCTGCAACAGGGAGTGCGCCAGTCTGGGCTACACTCTCCATAAGGCCCAGTAATCGGACCAAAGCATCCGGAAGTACCGGCGTAGCAATAAACCCCTCTAGGACCTGAGCTGGTCCAGCTGTAACGGTCTGAGCTGGAGCCCCCCATCAATCTCAATCTGGGGCTCCGCAGCTGGGGCTGTAGTATGAGCAATGGGCTGAGTCCTTCCCCTGCCTCGGCCTCTGATGTGACCTCGGCCTCGGCCCCTAATAGAAGCTGCTGCTGCTGGAAGACCGGATTGTTGGTCAGCAGAAGAAGAAGCACGTGTTCTCACCATCTGCGAGAGAGTATAAGAGTTCAATCGGTATTTCAGATACCAAGAATCGCACGACAGAGTAGAAATAAAAACTGAGTTAGTTCCTACCTTCATAGTCTCTAGGAGATAAGTGCAGACGTCTCCGTACCGATCCCTCAGACTCTATCAAGCTTGTTCGTGAATTGGGAGACCTATGCAACCTACTGCTCTGATACCAACTTGTAACGACCCAAATTCCCGACCCACGGGATCGTGATGGCACCTAACACCACACTTTCTAGGCAAGCCAATGTTAGAACTTGATTAGCCATTTTCCTTTGAATATTTACTTAAACACAATGAGACAATTTGAATTAAACTAAATCTAATAATTTCCAATAATTCTAGTCAGGAATAATATTCGACATGATGAAACGAACCACGAACTAAATATATAACTATAATACTACCCAGGGTCTGGCGTCACAATTCACGAACTACTAAGAATAGTACAAATAATGGTCTGAAAGAATATATCTCGGTTTTGAAAGAAATAAAACAACGTCTATAAAGTAAAGAGAAGACGCCAGAAATCTGCGAATGCCAGCAGATCTACCTCGTGTCTCCGAACGATGATCCAGCTACTAAAATCTGCTAACTCAGGCCGGTACCTGGATCTGCACAAAAGAGTGGAGAGTGTCGTATCAGTACAACCGACCCCATGTACTGAGTAAGTGCGGAGCCTAACCTCGTCGAAGTAGTGACGAGTCTACGGCGGGGCATTAACAATATAACATGCGAATAATATATAATAAAGCAAGAAAGAAATAATAATAATAATAATAATAATAATAAACTAAATAACCGGTAACTAGCAACAGTAAATAAGAAGAACTCGGATAATTCTTTTTAGATATCAGCTATAATCAACTCCTCAAAATTTCCAAGTTTCGATTTAAATCACAGTAAAAATCAGAGTATGAAAACCTTATTAATAAAACCGGAGTTTTCCAAATCCTTATTTTTGAAAATCAGTAAAACATAATTATTCTCCCTTAACGCTCCTTGTTGCGCGCACAACCCGCTCCCACCTATCANTATATATATATATATATATCACCCTTATTTCTCAAGTTGCGGCGTGCAACCCGCTCCCACCAGACATATCATATCAGTTTATTTACGAAAACTTTCACAATTCAGGCCAAGCTTTTCACAACATTTTTGTATCAACAATTGTAAACAGAAGCGGTAAAACTCATAAACCTCATCAATTATCATTTCACAACGAAACCAACCAGAAATTATATACATATCGTGACACTGACATCCAGCTCAATCCTTATATAACATAACAAAACAAAGAGAACAACCAACACTTCGAAAATACTTGAAGCAATACTTAACAATAAGTTAACAAATCCAAATCGACATATAAACATCAATGATCATGAAACAATTTAGTCTGAAAGAAAATAATGGATCGGGGAAAGGGATCATGTTAAGCAGATAATTTGGGGGTGCATAGATCCTCTTCACCTCACCTATACACCACACACATGTAATTTCACATAGCAATTAAGTTGGGGATTCATATTCCCTCAAGTCAAGGTTAAACCAAGCACTTACCTAAAATTCGCAGGCCACTCACTGCTCAATCACTGCTTTTTCTTTCGAATTTGCCTCTAACCCGATCGAATCTAATCATAATTATTTTAATATCATTAATGTATGCTAAAGGAACTAACTTTACTGAAAAATCATTATTTTCCTAAGTTTTCTCAAAAAAAGTTAAAAACCGACCCCGGGCCCTCTTGGTCCAAACTCGGGGTTCGGGCCAAATTCCATTTACCCATTCACAATAAAGTCAGAGTATGAAAACAGTTTTAATAAAACCAGAATTTTCCAAATAGTTTTTTTTTTAAAATCAGTAAAACGTAATTAGTCTCCCTTATCGCTCCTTGTTGAGGCGCGCAACCCGCTCCCACCTGTGCACCCTTATTGCTCCTCCCTATATATATATATATATATATATCACCCTTATTTCTCCTGTTGCGGCATGCAACCCGATCCCACCTGTCCACCCTTATCACTCCTTGTTGCGGCGTCCAACCCGCTCCCACCAGACATATCATATCAGTTTATTTACGAAAACTTTCACAATTCAGGACAAGCCTTTCACAATATTTTTATATCAACAATTATAAATAGAAATTATAAAACTCATAAACTTCATAAATTATCATTTCACAAGGAAACCAACCGGAAATTATATACATATCACAACACTGACATCCAGCTCAATCTTTATGTAACATCACACAACAAATAGAACAGTCAACACTTCCAAAATACTTGGAGAAATACTTAACAATAAATCAAGGAATCCAAATAGACATATAAACCTCACGGATCATGAAACAATTAAGTCCGGAAGAAAATAATTGGAAACGGGGAAGGGATCACGTTTAACAGACCATTTGGTGGTGCATAGATACTCGTCACCTCACCTATACACCACACACATGTGAATTCACATAGCATTTAAGTTGGAAATTCCTATTCCCTCAAGTCAAGGTTAAACCAAACACTTACCTCAAATTCGCAGGCCACTCACTGCTCAATTACCGCTTTTCCTTTTGAATTTTGCTCTAACCCGCTCGAATTTAATCATGATTAACTAAATATCATTAATTAAGGCTAAAGGAAGTACTTTACTGAAAATTTATGATTTTTCTAAATCCTGGGCCTGCTTGGTCCAAACTCGGGATTCGGACCAAATTACATTTAACCATTCACCCTCGAGCCCGATTATGCAATTAGTTTCGAAATCCGACCCCAATTCGAGGTTAAAATTTGATTTTTTTAAAATTCCCTAATTCTACCCAAACCCTCAATTTACCATGAAAATTCTTGATTTTGGATTGAAAAGTGATGCAAAACATTGGGTAATTGAAAGGGAAAAGTTAATGAACACTTACCTATGATTTTGAAAGAAAAAAGCCTTGAGAAAATCGCCCTAGGTCTTCTACCCTTGTGAAAAATAAGAAGAAAAAGGCTGGAGTTCTAATTAATATGAACTCACTGCCCAACCCTCGCACCTGCGTTTCTTGGGTCGCACCTGCGGGAAATCTTCCGCTTTTGCGGAAAGGATCTAGGCAGCTTAGGGATGCACCTGCGGTTACATTACTGCTTCTGCGGTCGCGCACCTGCACATAAGGGTCTGCACCTGCGGACGTAGGGGAGCCCAGGCTTGGTCGCACCTGCGGACTTCCGCTCGTACCTGCGAGCTCGCACTTGCGGCTCAAGGATCGCACCTGCAGCTCAAGGATTGTAGGTGCGGGCACACCAGCACAACTATGACACCAGATTTTTACAAGTTCAAAACATCCCGAAGCTAACCCGAAACTCACCCGAGCCCTCAGGGCTCTAAACCAAACATGCAGGCAAGTCTAAAAACATCATACGGACATGCTCGTGTGATCAAATCATGAAATTTACATCTAAACCTATGAATTTAACCTTAAAACTCATCATTTTTCTCAAGAAGACTTAATTTTCACTATTTCTCCACCGGACGTCCGAATCACGTCAAATAACTTCTGATTCTCACCAAATTTCACAGATAAGGCTTAAAAATCATAACAAACCTTTATCGAGCTCCAAAACTAAAATATAGGCCCGATACCAATGATTTCAAATATTAATTAATTTCTTCATTTCATTAAAAATCCAGGAAAACAATTTCTTTCAAAAATTGATTTCTAAGGCTAGGGACCTCGGAATCCAATTCCGGGCATACGCCCAAGTCCCATATTTTACTGCGGACATCCCGGGACCATAAGAACACATATCCGGGTCCATTTGGTGAGGGAATAGGTATCTCATGCTATGTGCTAAGTGTTTATCATGTCCAATGCATAGGTGAGGGGACGAGTACCTATGCATTGTGTGTCAAGCATGCCCGTGAGTCCATTTTTGATGAAATTCTTGTCCTTACTTCCATATCCATTGTATTATGAATTTATCTCTACTTGGAAGTTGATTGTTGTTGAAAATCCTCGTTGATGAACTTGTGATGTAATGGTCCTATTGAGCACCCAACTATAGAGGATATACTTGAAAAGATTGGTTATAGCTGAGACCCTTGCCGGGCAATTTGTTATGATAATGACTGATATTTTCCCCTTGCCGGGTGACCATGATTTGTGATTCCACTATGCTGCATTCCTTGCCATTTTGATAATTGTCATTGCATTGGTGAGGAAGAGTGTAAAGCACGAAGGGTGATGTCGTGCCATGCTTTACATTGATTACATCATACATTGCATAGTGAGGAAGAGAGTAAAAGCACGAAGGGTGATGTCGTGCCATGATTTACATTGATTACATCATACATTGCATAGTGAGGAAGAGAGTAAAAGAACGAAGGGTGATGCCGTGCCATGATTTATATTTAAAAGCATGAAGGTTTATGTTGTGCCATGATTTATATTTAAAAGCACGAAGGTTGATGACGTGCCATGATTTATATTTAAAAGCACGAAGGTTGATGTCGTGCCATGATTACATTTCCATACATGATACATTGCATCGTGAGGAAGAGAGTAAAAGCACGAAGGGTGATGCCGTGCCATGATTCATGTTATCTTACATCGTGCATTGCATTGTGAGGAAGAGAGTAAAAGCTTGAAGGGTGATGTCGTGCCATTAATTAATTTCTGGCATTATATTTGTTTCATTAGCATATTTCTGAGAAATTTCATTCTTGTTTGTTCCTATGTGCTTAATTAACTGCTCTGTCTCACCTGTTACCCCATTTTCTGTTCCCGTATCCCCCTACGTAATTGTTTATCTCTTGCTTGTTGTTCCAGGATATATGTGGTAGAATAGGACAGGTTAACGTTAGTTGTCAAGTCTAGCCTCGTCACTACTTCGGCTGAGGATAGGCTCGGCACTTACTCAATACATGGGGTCGGTTGTACTAATACTACACTGCACATCTTATTGTTGTGCAGATCCTGCACTCGGACTCAGTGAATAGCATTGAGGGAGTCTCCTCCATCCACCTTAGAGGCTTCAAGGTATACCCGCTGGCGTTCGTGGTCCTTAGCGTCTCTCTTATCCCTATTTCTTTATTTATGTCTTGTCTTTCCTCTAGATTTCAGAGACAGTCATGTATTTCCTTTCAGACTTTGTATTTAGCATTCCTATAGACAGTTCGTGAGTTTGTGACTCCAGGTTATGGGAAATTATTGAGACTTTGTATTATGTTCTCTTTACTTAGCTTTGAAACTTTATCTATTTCCGCTGTTAAGTTGTGAACTGTTTTTAGCTTATTCTGTTAATTCGGTATTATCATGTTAGTTTAACTGTACACGTTGGCTTGTTGTTGGTTGATTTCCCAATGCACACACAAGTGTACGTGGTCGACAAGTAATATAGGAATTGAAGTCCAGATATCGTACCCACAGGGACTTGTGATTAACTATCCACTAAACTAAACTCAAACAAATATTTAACTAGAATTAATCTAAAATAGTAAATCAAAAGATTAAATAGACAACTAACTTAAAGATGAATTCAAGGTAAATTGATATTCTAGAGTTATGGGTTGTTAAACAATCACGTTGAGTTTTCGACCTAAATCTTCTAATCAGGTTTATTGATTGACGAGGTTAATATTGCTCGTAGCCTTCTCCCGAAGTACAACTCGCCTATTCAAGCTAACCTAATGCCTATATTCCTATGGAATCAGGATTAACAAGAACGCATTAATAATTCCCGTATAATAACCAAGCAAGGCGATTAGGTATATTCCTATCCTAACCGCAAATCCGCTCCCCTGAAGGGTTAAGATCTTGCTCTACCCAATCTTATATGCAATCTAGAATTCCCTCTCCCGAGTTCAACCCTAGATTCGTAGATAGTAGTCAATTGATGATCAAGCAATTGAATAATTAAGCACAAGATTGAATAAACAAACCAATTAAGATAAACAATAAGAATAATTCAAGCTTCAACTACAACGTTCATGTAACACCCAATACTCTAGAACTAATAAACTATAAAACTAAAAGAAGAGAAGAGAAGAAAAACTAAGTAGAATCCTCTGTCAAAAGTCTTCTGTCGAATCCCCCTGTCCAAAGTCCCCCAATGTGATGTTTTTGGGTCTATTTATATGTTTAGAATGAACCCTAAACATCTCAAAGACTTCTATTCTAACTTGGAAACACTTAAAACCCGTCAAAACTCGATTTCTGGCCGTCCCGGGACCCTGGCGTTTCAGCCCAAACGCCTGGGTAAGGCCAGGCAGCCCCTGGCGTTAGGGCTCTAACGCCTGGCTAACGCCAGGCCCCCCCTGGCGTTAGGGCTCTAACGCCTGGCTAAGGCCAGGCTGGGTCAGGCTGTTTGGCTCTGTCGCCCGGCTATCGTCCGGGCGTCCCCTTTCGCGTATTCTTCGACGTATTTGCATCCGTTTAGCCCCGTTTCCATTTCCAATTCACCTACACATAAAATAAACCCTATTAGGCACATACGACGTGTATTTTATCATTAAAGCTCATAAAATGCGAGGTATATAATGCTTAAAATCACGAATTCTAGCCACTCATCAATACCCCACACTTAGACTCTTGCTCGTCCTCGAGCAATATCCTTCACACGTACATAATTCATTAACAAAGGAGTATTTTTCATTTCAATCACACACATTACCCCTTAACTATGATCAATACCGACAATCAAGCATGAACATACAAAATTTCACATTCTTTCCCTTCTTTAAATATGCCCAAGTATAACAATTTAATCAATCATACCAACAACCTAATCGCAACTACCAAATCTCAAGAATCGACTTGCAACCACTAAGCCCTCTCAATTCACGCACCTACCCAACAAGAAAGTTTACACATTACCAATCGTTCATGAGACCATGTGCCCTCACTAACAAGCGAAAGAGTGAATATAAATAGTCCTCACATTCAGATATGCTCTTTGACAAAAAATTAAGGACATCACACAATTTGAACAAATGACCTCACTCTCACAAAGAATTCATATGCATCCCATGGTCATACCATAAGCTTGTCCATAGTGTAGATCTCCACTAATTCAAGTTAGCCAAGTCTAGGATCAATTAGGACTTTTAAGGTTGTAATGTAGGCTAAAGGA
>ML374106.1:108741-122455 GCA_005239525.1 Nicotiana knightiana | reverse complement strand
CTAATGGGTCTAGCTACTCATAATCAAAGATGAAAACAATGATAGAGAAGAAGAATAACCCATTTAATTGATTCCTAACAATGAAATTGAAGTTTTCAATGTTAAAAATGCAAGAACAAAGCTAGAAGGATAAAAACCCTAAAATATTCACGTGCTCTCTACTTCAGAAATTATAAAATAGTCTATTTATAAATGCCAAATTTTCTGGCAAAAATGCCCCTGCGGGACCACCGCGGACCGCGAAAACACGACCGGTGTCCGCGAAAACAGTGAAGTTGTTGAGCTGCTGGTCTTCTGGTAAGGTTCAACCGCGGACCGCGCTGAAAACTTGCATTGCCTTCAATCCCCACTGAAATGCCACCATGGACCGCGAAATGAGGACCGCGACCGCGGTGGAAACTTGTATTATTTCCCAAGCTCACTGGAATGCCACCGCGGACCGCGAAATGAGGACCGCGGCCGCGGTGGAAACTTGCCTTGTGTTCAACCTCACTGGAATGCCACCGCGGTCCGCAAAATGAGGATCGCGTCCGCGGTGGATGCTTGCCTTACTTTCGACCTCACTGGAATGCCACCGCGGTCTGCGAAATGAAGACCGCGGCCGCGGTGGGTGCTTGCCTTACTTTCGACCTCACTGGAATTCCACCACGGACCGCGAAATGAGGACCCCTACCGCGGTGGCCTTTTTGCTTGATCATCTTTGTTGTTTTTGATCCTTGTGCCAGATTCACTCCTGTTTTGAGCATATTTTAGACTAAATGTCTTCATTTCTGGTTCAATCCTGCAACAAGCACAACGTATAAGCTTTCGGGGCCACTTTGTGTACCGTTATATCCAAAATTCATGTATAAGGGAATGGAAAACGAGGCAAAAATCCAAGTTATCAGGACCCCTCAACAAAGGTGATTTCTCCATCAAAATACATGACCTTTGTGCAAATGACATCTGAAACCTAAACAAATTATCTTTCTACCTCCCAGATTCCATCAAATATAGGATTAATACAATCCCTCTTCCTCTAAACTGAAATCCTAGAGATATTGCTATATGGGAAAATAGTGGAAACGGTCTTTTCAACACGACCTCTTGCTACATTATTATCAACAGTCCTCATTATAGTAGGAAAAACTTCAAATGGGTCTAGAAAATCAACTGCCCCAACAAAGTCAAAGATTTTCTATGGCAGGTTCTCCATAATAGACTTCCAACAAGATCCTAATTAGCTGATATTGGTATTAATATCGACAAGCAATGCACATCATGTCGCGAAACAGAAGAGACTATATAGCACATTTTTTTAGATTGTCCACTTGTTCTTAGGTTTTGTCATATTCTAGGCATTCACCACATCCCCTCAACACAAACGATCATTGGCTTCTCACCATTAAAAATTTGAATCATAATTTACCCGCTCTACCGATTACATAGGGAGACTTCTTTGCTTTTGCCATATGGGGCATCTGGCTAAACAGGAACAACAACATCCACAACAATACAACCCTTGGAGTGAAAACCACCAATGTGATCAACCATATCTTAGAATATAAATTCCTAGCTGAAAATGAAACCAACATGCATGCCCAGAAAAGAACTGAGGTACTTTGGCACAAACCACCAAGAAAGTGGTACAATCTCAATATAGACGGTGCTTTTAAAAAAGGATCAGTTGTTATTGGAGGAGTCTTCAGAACTAGCTCGGAAGACTGGATCATGGTCTTCGGCCAACAAGTCCATGATGTAACCATCCTACACTCAAAACTTCTAGCTCTCCAAACATGCCTCACTCTTGCAAAAGAAAACGGATTCTACCCACTCGAAGTGGAAACTGATTCCATTGAGGTAATACAAACATTAACAACAAATCATGATATTTTTAATGGCATTATTCACTCTTGCAGGTTGTTAATGCCCCAGAAGAAGGAGGAGATGGTAATCAGGCATAACTTTCGTCAAGGAAACATGGTTGCTCACATGTTAGCAAAGAAAGCCTCTACCGATCCAAAATCAGAAACATATCAATTTTTGCTACTCCACCACCTTTCGTTATGCAACAAATTTCTCTAGATAAACTAGATTGTTCTCCTTTTGTTAAACACCTCTCAGAAGGTGAATGTATTTTGTTAGCTAGCTGTGGAAACTTATGTGTCCGTTCTGAGGCACAAGTGGTCTGTAATATTATGAATGATATTTAGTATTAATATATGTATTACCTACCTTCAAAATAAAATAAAAAATAAAAAAAGTTACATAGTGTTCTATTAACAAATACTTTAGTAGATATTTAGTATAATGTGGACACAAAACCAGATAGCTTTCTTCAATGGAAACCCACATATATGAATTAAACTTTTTGTTCTGACCACTCCTTTGCCCTCCTTGCGCAGATAAAACAATTTTCGGCTTTCATTAGAGTTTTACTCGTTTTGGAAGTCTTCTATGCATTCTTCCCTCCCCCACACCCTCTTTATGTATTTTCTTTATTAAAGAGTTTGGGAAAAGAAGGTAACCCAAATAAGTCAGCACTCGTTGGAAGGTCACTAAATTCGAGCTATTTATTTATTTATTGCACCATCAACGCAATCTTTATTTTCTAGGAGCTTATATTTAAACAATGGTTCGCTTTTCATTAAAATTCATAGAGTAACATCAATTGAATCTTAGAAAATAACCCTTGAATATCATTCTAGTTAAGAATACGTAAAGTTCTGTTTGATCATAGTTTAATGGTTTTCTATAAGTGGAGGGTTAATAATAACCTTCAATAATTTATCATCAAAGTGAGCAGACAAAACCTACATTAATTATATTCCGACTATTATAGTATGGATTTTGCCATTAAACATAGTATGGATTTTCCATAAATGCATAAATATACGAATCCCGATACCAACCAATTACTCCCCTACCGCCAAGCCGCTTTATAAGGTTTTTCTACTCCACAATTATCACTTGTGATGAGTAATAAAAATTCATAAAAGAATCAGAGAATCTTCCATTCACACATCCTTTTACATTTTTTGCAGTCAACAGAGACTCCATACCTTTGTAACAAAAGGAAGCTTATATTTTATTGTCACTTGATAAGGTCTCTGTCCTACTAGTATTAGTTATTATTATGTTCATCTATTTATGAACCCTTTTATTTTTGCTATTTCAGTCTTCTTCATCCTAACCAGTTGATATAAGGTCTTTTCCACACCTTGTTATTGCTTCTTTTTTTCTTTTAATTTATGAATTTCAAATTCATTGTGAGATTTCTGTTTACACTGAATTATACTAATCAAAGATTGATATATGATAGTTTGTGCAATTGCAGTATTTGGTGTTGGAATTTGATAAACAAAGAAGCAGCCATGACTACTGCTATTTCAAGCAGAAGTCCAAGTCCTACTAGGCTTGAGGTTTGTTTCAGACTGTAGTTTTTGTTACTTTATCCGGTAATGGTTGTTATAATTGTTATGGTAAAAGTGGAGGAGTTACTTGAAAATATGATGTTGTTGAGATATAAATGTACGTGAATTTTTCAGGGGAAATTTATGGGTATGCTTGTTTGTTGGATTCTGGGACTTGGTTCACTTGTTGCTTGGAATAGTCTGCTGAGCATTGGTGATTACTACTATGCACTGTATCCAGTGAGTCTAAGTTGAAACGATGCAATCAAATCACCTGGATTTTCTTGAATTTTTGATTATCTACTGACTGGTTTTATTTTGTCATGTATTTGAAGAATTATCATCCTTCAAGGGTTCTCACCCTAGTTTATCAACCGTTTGCACTTGGAACGATGGCACTTCTTGCATATAATGAGGCAAAAGTTGATACAAGAATGCGCAACTTAGCTGGATATACTCTTTTCACCTTAAGCACATTTTCCCTCATAGTGGTATGTTCTGCTTTTGCTGATTTCTGGTTTTTATTATCTTGTCGTTGTTTTGCTCACTCTTTCGTAATATGTGTTTTCACTTCTGTTCAGTTGGATTTGGCGACGTCTGGTAAAGGTGGACTTGGAAATTACATTGGTGTATGTGCCATAGTAGGTACATTTGGAGTTGCAGATGCTCATGTTCAAGGTGGAATGGTTGGAGATTTATCCTTAATGTGCCCTGAGTTCATCCAAGTTAGTTGCAGTAACATTTTTTAACTTTCTTCTACTTTAATTGCTACATGAGATCCTGAATTAAGTTTGTATTGCGACTCTAATGAATTATGCAGTCATTTTTAGCTGGTCTTGCTGCATCTGGAGCTCTCACCTCTGGTTTAAGGCTAATGACCAAAGCAGCTTTCGAAAACAGTAGCAACGGTCTACGCAAAGGAGTTAGTACGTAATTCTGATCTCGTTGTTGGAAAGTTAAATAACTATGCTTGATTTACGTTCAATCCGATCCAAATTGATGTATCTTGATATATTGTGTTGAGAAACTTACGTAGAGTTCGTGATTTTGCAGTGTTGTTTCTTGCCATCTCCACATTCTTCGAATTTCTATGCATCCTTCTATATGCATTCATATTTCCTAAGCTACCAATTGTAAAGCACTATCGCACAAAGGCAGCTGGAGAAGGATCAACAACTGTTGCAGCAGACTTAGCTGCTGCAGGCATCCAAACTCAACCAATCGAAAAAGTAGAACAACTTTTTCTCCTCAAACTATAGATTGTTATAAGTGATTTTCATGATCATAGTATTTGATATTTTTCATTCAACTCGACAGGCCGGTGATGATGCTAAGCAATTACAACGTCTGAGTACCAAACAATTGTTTTTCCAGAACATTGATTATGCATTGGATTTATACTTGATATATGTCCTCACTTTATCAATTTTCCCCGGATTCTTATATGAGAACACCGGTACCCACAAATTGGGCTCATGGTAAGTGTGCATGCCTAGAAATCTTTGGTATAATAATTTGCAATACCTCATTAATTTCTTTTTCAACTGTCAGTATTAGGCTTTTTTAAAGAAAATGGATAAAGTATTAAAATGAAAAACATAGAATGTTCCAATCTGTAGCATTCTGGAACTCCATGTGATCATTTACAGAATCAAATTGAAATTCAATTGGCACACTGTTCCATATTATCTTGAGCATGTGCAGAGTCAACTTGATATCTTGGAATTCTCACCCAAAGAAGATAAGACATGCTAGGCTTGTTAGAAACTAAGTTGCTTTAACTGCATATTAATTTGAAAAATGTCTTTCATATACTATGAATTACTGATATATAATATGTTTTTTCTTAAAAAATGTTTTATTACAGGTATGCTCTAGTTTTGATAGCGATGTACAATGTTTGGGATTTAATAGCAAGATATATTCCACTGATAGAGAAAATCAAGCTTATATCACGAAAGGGCCTCATGATCGCGACACTCTCTCGTTTCTTGCTTATCCCTTGTTTCTACTTCACAGCAAAGTATGGCGATCAAGGCTGGATAATATTTCTTGTATCCTTCTTGGGACTCACAAATGGTTATCTCACTGTTTGTGTCATGACAGTTGCTCCTCAAGGATACAAGGTTGGTAAAGTTCTACTTTTTGTGGAATATAGAGATGTCCTTTCCTAAAATCTTAACACCTTGCTGGAATTTGATCTTTGTAGGGGCCTGAGCAAAATGCATTGGGCAACATACTAGTGCTATTTCTATTAGGTGGAATATTTTCTGGTGTTTCTTTAGATTGGTTGTGGATTATTGGTAACGGGAAATTCTGAGGACTCAAGATGGTATGGTTTGACAGAACAACAGCTAACATTGTTATTTAGTGGAAATGATCGTATAGTTCTGGCTTTGAAATCTGCATTTCTTTCCTTTTCTCATATCAGGTTTCAGCTTTATTTGAATTCCTGCATACGCCCCTGTAATTCTACTATACAACATAGTACTACTGCTGCATACTCTACTTGATATTGTTTAACTATTAGTAGTAGTAGTTAAAGACTGATTTTTGGCGGTTCTGCAATTATAGAGTGAATCTCATATTCTTCTGGTTTATCTAGTAAGAAATGATATCCTATATCTTTCCCTTTTAAGTATCAATAAGATAATTGTCCCTTTGTTGTTTCATGCACTCACACGACATATTATCTGGTTCATTAGGTATTCCTAACAATTAACTGAACTCTGAGAAAGTAAAGTCCATAAAAGTAATTAACACACGATTATGTTACGTAGAAAATCACACTGACTCAAAGGCGAAAAGATCATGAAGGACAAACCTATGGAATTTCAACTAACTCTTCCAGAAAACAATGAGCTGGTCGAAATTATGCTCTCTTTGGCTGCTAAACTTTGAACGCACACACTTTTTCAATGAGAAAAATCAACCTTGATCGTTAGGGTACATTACTACATTAGTAGCACAATTGTCCAACTAATCAAGAAACTAAATTAGTAGCGAGAATCCGTTTCCAAAAAGAAAATTCTTATGCCATAAAAAGATTGGTTCCTACTACATATTTTCTAGGAGTATTTTCATTAACCAAAAACAATTCCATCATAATAGAACTTCTTTAAGGGGACAAGTCACCTACACAGAGTAAGCTACAGCCTACACAAGTCTTAGACTTTGCGTTTTAACTTCCATCTCACGGTCTGAATTTGAGTCTAATGCGGCTAAACTTCAAAAATTTGCAAACTTGGGCTATTTTTAAATAAGGGTCCCAAAAACAAAGTAACAACAATTAATCGTAAAAATTGCGCGTGGCACCTTATTTGGTCGTCCCGTTTAACTTATACCCGTTTTTTTTAAAACTTTTAACTTGTACCCACTTTTTAAATAACTTCAGCTCCCCTTTCCCTCGCTGAGCTGAAGTTCACCAGTTAAGTTGAAGTTCACCAGTTATAAAGACAAAACTTCAGCACAGGGAGCTGAAGTTCCCCAGTTACAAAGATAAAGAGCTGAAGTTTCCTAGTTACAAACTTTTTCCCAGTTACAAACTTCAGCATACGGGGCTGAAGTTCCCAAGTTATAAAGACAACAACTTCAGCATACGGGGCTGAAGTTCCCTAGTTACAAAGACAAAACTTCAGCTCGATTTGAAGTTTTGTTTTTGTAAACTGGGGAACTTCATCCCCGTATGCTGAAGTTGTTGTCATTATAACTTGGGAACCTCAGCCCCGTATGCTGAAGTTCCCCATTTACTAGAGCTGAAGAGTTCGCAAGCTACTTCAGGCCCGTCTACTAGAATGCTGAAGTTTTGCGTGATTGTCTTTGCTACTTCAGCCCCGCATGCTGAAGTTATGCAAAAGCGGGTACGGATGCAATTTTTTTTACAAAGCGGGTATAAGTTAAAACGTGGCACAAAAAATGGGTACGGATACAAAAGCCCCCAATTAACTGGACTAGCAGCCCATGTTAGTTATAAACTCTAAATAAACCTATTTTATTTTTATAACTCATTTTAGCCAGTTAATTAATTCCCTTTGAATCAAATATTTAATAAACTGTAGTTATTAGATTTCACGAAACTCTTCTCAAACCCCTGAAATTACAATACTAAAATTTTTAATATAGACACGAGAAATAGATTTTTAAAAAAAATAACACCTCAAAGAATTGCACTAAACACTAGCCATAGACCAAAGATTGGAGAAATTGAAAAAAAATGTTCCTTCAAATGTAAGTTCACGTTAAATATTTATTCGCTTATAACTCCTGTTAAATTTAAGAACCGGGATTTGTTAAATATAGACGGACACCAAAAGTACTCTTTTTTTATAAACTTAAAAAGGACCAAAACTACTGAGGGTATACTTAAGGGGCTATATTAAATCTACCACAAACTTAAGGGTCTATTTTTGTCATTTTCTCAAAATTGAGTACAAAAATAAATTGGAGTGTGATTCACAGCTCAGTGTGAAGTGCGAACCCTGGTCTAAGCTCGTCTCTCGCTTCGTCTCTGCTCTGTGAATCACAACTCATCTCTGTGCTCGCTAATGACTACATTGTCTTTACTTTTCTTTTAAGTTTCCTTTTTTTTTTTTTTTCTCCACCAGTTCATATATTTGTTTCTTAATCTTGTTGTTAATTTGAAATAATGCTGGAAAACTAAGCACTGCTAGGTCATCAATGCTTCCAGGTTTTAGCATTTGGTGAATGTGATGGAATCTTATTAATATATCTTCTATCCTTTCATATCAGTTGGATGAGTGTGTATAACGTTTTCTTTCTAGTATTTTCACCATTAATACTTTTAATAATTATTAGGATTTCTGTTCCTCTTTCTGATGACTTGTTCTCAGTGTTATGGAAGGCAAAAATCCTTAAAAATGATAATAAGTGTTGAGGATTGTTGGAGCTTCAAGTGCAAAACACAAATATAGTGCGTGTTTTAATGAAGAATTACGCAGTTGAAGAGGAAACTTAAAAATAGTTATCAAATTTAAGAATAAAAACTGTAAACATCAGAAAATATGTATATATGGACAAAGGACTAAATAAAAATTAAGTGAAATAGTTATGTTTAGTGTTGCCCTCTTCATGGAAAACCTCATGGGTGATGAGACACACACCTTAAAATGTCTTGGTGCCTGAACTAAAGTGCTAAGCCTATTTTGCCCCTATTTTGACAACACTTGTTGTTCTTGGGGTCTTTTATTTGTGTCTACACACTTTTTGTGTTCGACTCTACTACTTCTACTAGCTATGTGGTATTATTCTTATGAGGACACTATAGATTTTGTGCATTTCACATGTCAAATTCTTCATGCTTGCCTTGTGTTTTCTTCCCTACTATTCCTGCACAAGTTCTTCATCGCGACCTTAGTGCTTAATGACCAAGACAGGCACGGGAAAGCGACATATGCTACCTGCCCATCCTCTGAAATATAGTCACCAGGTTATATGCAAGTGACAAGACCAAGCGTTTAAGCTCAATAAGTTAATTACGCTATCTGCTTGACAGTTCAAAAGATGTTGCTCATACTACCAATTCATCCAAAGCATTGCAGCTATTATCCGTTGCAAATATACAGCTGGTTGGTAGCTAATGATACTGACTCTCAAGTGTATACATTATATTTTGAAGCAACTATTGATATGAGTAAGATTCAAGATTCATCCATATACTTTTTTTCTTTAATTTAGTCACAAAGTCTTTCTGGTGATAGTTAAGAGAGATGAAGATATTACACCTGGTAAGGAAAATGTACTCTTGTCAGATGTTTTAGAGAGACATCTTTATGTGAATTTCATAGCACTGAGGCCATGGGTGCCTTGAGAGCTTTTAGACAACCTCATTTATTTATCTTCTGGAATAAATCCCTACTCTACACTGCTTAGATTTTATGCACTTTTATGTTTATTCAGTAAGAACATCATTTTGTTTTCGTTATACATGAAAAAGAACGTACATTTATCATTCATCTGTCAAGCTGGAAAAGTTACATTATAGAAATATATGTTTCTCGCCTTGTGGTGGAACTTCCTCTATTTGGCTTGTCATAGTTTGTTTTAGGGTTGGTACTCGCGTTTGGGGAGTTGATTTCAGTGTTTGAGTATGTTGTTTAACCAAATTTGCATATTATTTTTTTGGCTGGAACAAGAGATAGAGAAATTGATGATATCTGAAGACTTCAAGGTGTTGGTATCCTCATGGCTGGAACAGACGATATAACTAATGATGATATTGAAAGCCGCCAAGGTATTGATTTAGACTTGTGCAGATAATAAATATTGCATTTCTAGTTTATGATATGCTGAAATTTAATTCTCTCAAGTTGCTTGCTTCTTTTGTTTTTTTCTCTCCTTTTTTTATTTGATAGTCCCTTTATGTGCATTGTGTACAAATGTAGTGATGTTGTTAGAGGTGAGCAGCGCAATACTAAGGGAGAGAAATGATTTAGAAAGTCGAGCTGACAAGGACATATCTGAACTGTCCAATAATATCCTTTTTCTTTTGGCATTCATGGGAGGAATTAGCATCTACCTAACCACCAAAATTCCAACTGCTACTGCCTTTGCCATCTCTATTCTGTTGATGTGTTTATTTTTTGGCTGAAACATTTATTCTCATCGGCATGGCAAAATCAAGGATTACACTAATGAACACGTTCATCGAGGGTTTCACAGAAAGATATAAAAAGGTGAGAGAAGACGCAACAATTCTAATGGAATTGGAACAGAGCAGGAAAAGAAGGCTAGCAGCTAATGTTGTGGATAACAGTGAAGGTCTTGTCATGAGCATGGATTTTTTTATTGACAGAGCTAAGAATATTTCTGATGGTATAGATTTTTCTGACTTTGAGAAACATTATTATAAGTTGATCAATTTGTCTTGGGCGCTCGGAGTTATCTACATTCCTGTTGTGCTGGTCCTATCATATTTCAACTGTTACTACGGTGAGTATTTTCTTTTTCTATGAATCTTTTACATAATGTACAAAAAATGTTTCACACTTTTACTAAATGTATTCAAAATCTATTTTGGTGCACGTTAAAGCATGATCTAGTAAAATTATAGTTCTTTACTAAAATGCAGTTCATTAACAAGTCTAACCATCCTTTGATTTTTCAAGTACAGGATAGGATTCCTCGTCACTTGATGGTATGTTAGATTTTTCTTCTATGGCGCATAAGATTTCCTATTCGATGGCAATGTTAGATACCATTTTCTATTTGCAACATCGTGACCAAGTAGTATAAATACTATCATCAAACTAAATTTCTTTTTCTTCTAGCATGTCTACATGAACATGGTCAATACGTAGGGTATATATATGTCTCCGCGGCTGCTTTCTTTTTGGCATCCGTTTTCTTTCTTGACTCTTGAAATTATCTTCATGCGGATTGGTAGTCAACTCCTGCCCATTACTTTTTTTAGTTGTCTGGTTATTCTTCTTTTTCATTAATTTAAAATATGCTTCACAGATTATGAGTATGTCCTATTGAAGAGTAACTGTGACCAAGGAAACACCTGTATGCTGAGCTCGACATGGACTCCCATTTCTGTGATCTACCTTATTTTCCTACCTTCTCCCCCCGTTAAGTGTCTAGACATCAGATATCTTTAACTATTCGTCTAAAAACTGGCAGACTTATAATGAGTCTTGAATATAGATCTGCATATTCTTTAAGCTTTCCTGTGTAGTCTGTATAATGGATATGCAAATATGATTATAGTTTCCTTGTCTAATTCCTTTTTCACTTGCAGAGGCAAGAAGTACATGGAGCAATGGATGTTGTCTCTTTAAAAATTATCAATATGGTGCACTGCTGTCTGCCTAGATTATGTTTCTCAAACCAGGGGCTGCTGCTGTCTTTTGATGTAGGAGATGTTCAAGTTAATCAGTATTAGTAGTAGTGGCAGCAGATCAGCATTTGCATTAGACGATATATAAATACTTGAGTTTTGTCGTGGCAGTGATCTTTGCTTTTGGCTGAAAAATGCAAAACATTATCATATCAATTGCTGTTGGAAGGGGGTAGGGGAATTGTGGATTGACTTATCAGCCTACTGCTGTTGTAAATAAAAGCCTCCATCTCCTGAAAACCAGACAACTGAAACGCCATTGATTATATCTTGATTACACATTAGAATCACTAGTATGTTGACTAGTGCTAATTTGCAATTTCTTTCTTGGTTCATTTTCTACCATGTATGTTCTATAGCTCGTAAGATGGTCTGGTTGAAGTTTCAAAATGAAGATCCGGTAATTTAAAGTTTCAATTATTAGTTACACCAATTAGCAATTCTGTAGAAAAAGCTTTATTACTATTCTCTATTGATTTCCTTTGCTGGATTCTACAGTAGTTCCTTATCTCAGGTAGGAGTAATTGGTATGTACTATGGTGGTTTCAAGTTACCCGTTGTTTAATCTGGTGTCTAGCTTATGCTTCTGGACCACAAAGAGGATCATTTGAGGCACTTTTTAAGTTTTGTCCCCGTCCAAGTAAGTTCTGTGAGATTAGCCAAACTTGTCATGTTCTACAACTTTCGTACATTATTTCTACCAGTTATATATAACTACAATATTATACAACTTAAATATAATTTTTATACAATATTGTTCAACTTTCATGCAATATTTAAATAAAAAAGATATATATAAACAACATAAATAATTTTTTTACAATTTTACTACATCTTTACTACAATTTCGTAAGTATAATGTATGTCATGTCTTCTTCTTCTTCTCCAAACAATATTCTCAATTGTTTGCAACAACACCCAATCCAAATAAATAATAGTTTTTAAAAAATCAAATTTGAATACAAAGCTTCAAAACTTTTTAATGGTTGTCAATGTTGGAATTGCTGTTCTCTTTTTCTTTGCTCTGCATTACTGGAATTAGGGATTGAAAGATAGAGAGACGTAGAAAAAAAATTCAATTGTTTGCAACAACACCCAATTCAAACAAATAATGGTTTTGAAAATCTAAATTCGAATTCAAAGTTTCAAAGCTTTTTAACGGCTGTCAATGGTGGAATTGTTGCTCTATTTTCCTTTGCTCTACGTTACTGGAAATAGGGATTGAGAGTTAGAGAGAGACGTAGAGAGAGAGAGAGAGAGAGCGCAGAAGGCAGAGAGAATAAGGATGAGAAATAATTGATTCCTAATATAAAAGGATACTCATTTAATTTCTAAAGTGTATATAATTGGTAAATTTGTATATAGGATGTAATTAAATTGAAACTTGAGTAGAAAGAGTAATAAAGTTTCAAATAGTGTATAGGAATGTAAAAATCTCTTTTTTAAATGTTCAGGCGCTTTTTACTGATGTATTCATGAATACAACAACGCGAATACATGTGAATACATGCGCGTACAGTTGGAATGTCATGATTTTAGGCGCTTTTTGCTGTTGTATTTGTATTGGTAAAAAAGAGTTTCACAGGTAAGCCAGCTTTTGACAACTTAGCCAGTTACGTGGACATAGGAGAATGCGACAGCTGGATGTGATTCTTTGAAGAGGTACGGAACAAAGAGGCACGATTCAATAAACCCTCGAGCTTATCAACCACGGGAAACTCAACCTGATCAAAACAGGGAAGAGGCATGGTCAAAATGAATCTAGACAAAGCTACGGGCAGATTCAAGGGCCCATAATTGATTACTCGAACGTTATGTAACCGTACCCTAATTACCGTTATCCTTTGTAATGCCTCATTAATGTCATAATTAGTCACTAATGAGCAACCATAGCAAGAGTTGTACGTTTATCAAGGAATCTCCTATATAAGAAAGGGGAATACAACTTGTAAAGACATCTGATTCTCGAATACAATTGACTTCACTTTTCTATCTTTCTGCAATATTATCTATTATTCATTTTTCTATATTTTCTTGATTATCAGTAACCCGTGTTCATCCTAGAAATAGCTTTAGCCAAAGGATCTAATTCTTTGGTTAAACAAATTGGTTCCGTTATTGGGAATCTGATAATCTTTGTTTGTTTTTCAAGTGATATCCTCTGAACTATGTCAAACTCCAACGACAACAACCAGCAAAGGAGTGGAACCCCAGTTCCATCACCTTCAGGAACCCCACGTGGTTCAAAGGAACAATCCCCAGAAAGATTCAATAACAACAATGGTGATAATAATCAAAATGTGGAACAAGATCGTGTAAAACAAATGATTGCAGAGTATGTGAGCCAAGCTTTGCAAGAATTTGCGAGAGGATTACCGGCAGCGTTACCTACATCGCCGACGCCACCCCCCAATAATACCATCACCATGGAAAATCCTCAATCTGGGTTGGCAAACTCAGGAAG
>ML374106.1:92105-108724 GCA_005239525.1 Nicotiana knightiana | reverse complement strand
GCATTGATGTTGATAGGTATTCTCAACAACCTTGGAAGCCAAGTGCGGCACCCTTGCCTATACCCAAGAAGTTTAAAATGCCTGACGTTCCCAAATATGATGGAACAACTGACCCACATGATCATGTGACTACTTTCACTACTGGAGTAAAAGGCAACGACTTAACAAAGCAAGAGATTGAATCAGTCCTTGTCAAAAAAATTGGGGAAACACTTTATAAACCCCAATCTTTATAAAAACTATTACTAGTAAAAAGTTGTTCCCTTGTATTAATATCGAAAAATTGTTACCTACGAAAAACAGTTACGAAATACAAGAGTATATCAAATCTGTTAAACAAAAACAGTTTCAAGATGAGTTTTAGACGATAATCAAACACGTGTAAAATGTCATGGAAGTTCAAACAAAAAACTTTCCTTGGAAACATTATTAAACATGTGTAAAATTCCTATCACTTTATTGCATTATCATGAAGTTGAGACGTCTTCTTCATGTCAATTATAAAGGGCCCTCTTTCATAAATTATGCTTATTACAAAAAGGCACACATTTAATATGACATCGTGCCTATTACAAAAAGGTACGAGTAGTCTAAAGCATTCTACATGCAAAACTCAGAGGTAAAACTAAAACCTCGAAAAATGAAGCATGCAAAAGACTTAAAGAGTGAAACAGAAACTCAACAAAAGTCGTACTAACATTAATATATTAAAATGTCTAAAACTAAGTATTAACTTATACTTAGCCGTATAAAATGTTTATATACATTGTGGTGCCCCTAAGTTGTCATTTGGGGACTTTAAGGAAATCCAAATTTACCACCGATGGGACTGGGAATAACCACCAATTGATACAAAGAGAAAAAAAAGGGATGAACCAACTAAACTTCTTCAAGAGAGGGGTTGACTTCACTAGCAGAAGGAGCGGGAGCAACTAGGGATGAAGATGCAAGAGCGGCTGGAGTCTCACCATCAGGTGAAGAAAGGTTATGACCTTGTTGAGCCTTCTCCATGGCTTCCTTGGTTTTAGTTATTTCAGCACTAAGTACGAAACCCTCTTGACTCATTTTCGTCAATGTGTCAAGGAGAGAATTCATGTACGCCCAGCTCACATCAACAGCAGCCACCTCTTCAAGATCTTCATAATCTCTTGCCCATACTTGAAGCTCAGCTCTCAATCCGTCTTCTCCGCTTCCGCAGCTTTATGGGCGGACCTTAACGGTACAATCGACTCCTCTGGAGTTTGAGATTTATCTAAAGCCTTACGAAGGTCCTCTTGAGTACGAGTGAGTGATTGCACGAGCTCGCCTGAGTATTCCTCCTTCTGCTCCAACAAGTTTTTCAAGTCTCTAATCTTCTCTGAGGCGCGGGACAGCTGCTCAGCAAACGAGGACTCCAGAACACTCTTGTCTTTATCAGCCTGACTGGAAGAAGCCTTCTCTACTACCAGTTCTGCTGCCATGAGCCTCATGTGCCGCTTCAAGGTACTCTTTTCCTCTTCTAAAGCGTCCATGTCAATCCTTAGGCTATCATACTGTGCTTTCCAATTATCAGCATCGGCTTGTAACTCTTTTGTATCCTCGTCCGTGTTTGAGATCCTTTTCATGAGCTCCATGCCTATAAGGTTAATCTACAAGAAATAAACCAGTCAGACATGGTAAATTTCATATACGAAAATGAAAGAGGATAACCTGCATCGTACTTTCAAAGAAGTATGCACGACCTCATTGGCCCATGTAAGAGCATCGTGGCTGGCTAGTTTGGCTTTCTCAGAGGGACCTATCAAAGGCTTGAGTCACACTTCGGGCTCATGCGTTTTCTTGAAAAGATTCCCCTCAGCCGGAACCTCTATTACCACATGCTGCATCTCTCTACTAGAAGACCCTACTTCCCTAACGAAAGGCATGGAAGCAGGCAGAGATGAAACAACAACATGCACGGAGGGTTGAAGAGATGGAGAAGCCACAGGCAAAGCAGCAGGCACGGAGGGTTGAAGAGTCGAAGAATTTACGGTCAAAGCAACAGCAGAAGCCGAAATAGCCAAAGGAACAGATGAGACAGCTTCTCTCAAAAAAGAAGGAAAGACATCAGCCAGAGGGACATCGTCAGGAGCAAGGCCAACACCTTCATGAAACAGGCAATCCACGGACTTATGAATAGGGGAATGTGAAACACCATCAAGGGTAGAGGGATCAATCGCAGACACGGAAGGCAAGGTTAAGGGTGCAAGCTCATCATATTAAACCACCCGCCTTATCCGTGACCTGTGCACTAAAGTACCTTCTTCTTCTTCTACGTAACGAGACTCATTGATCTTCCTCTTCAAGGAAGATGAACCAATAATAATTTCTTGGGCCGGAGCCAAAGAAATCTTTGGGATAGATGAAGCAGACACCCCACGAGTTGAGAACCCTACTAAAAGGGAAAAAGTTAAACGACAAAGAAAGAAGAGACTCGAGTAAGGAAAGAAGCAAGAACAAGAGCTTCACTTACCGTGGGTCTTTACATGCCAACCATACCTCCCAGCAAGGTATTTCCAAGATCTCTCTTCTAAAGGAGCAACGGACAACAATTTTTCTACCCAATCACAGATACCGAAGACATTCTCAATAGTATCCATGATTGCTGAGAGAAGAAGAAACAAATACGGTGTTAATAAAACATCTCAAGTCAAAACGAGAAAAAGTAAATAAATGTGAGATAAAGCATACTCACGGAAGGGAATATTTTCTTCATCCACTAAACCAACAGTGGGTACATCAACATACCGGAGGTACCAACTCCTATCCTTATCATCTCCAGGGGTTACCAACACTCTTTTGCTTCTAGTAGTCAGAGTAAAAACCCCTTCACGAAATAAGGTAGGAGAGTAGAGATGAATTAGATGGTTGAAAGTAAAAGGAAGCGAGGCTAAAGAGGACAAACTCCTAAGACATGCGACAACTCGCCACACAAGCGGACCAACTTGTCCTAAGCAGATATTAAAAAAATGACAGAATTCAATTATGACTGGGTCAATGGGGGTAGAGTGAAAGGGTACGTATAAACAAAAGAATATCTCGTCTTGTAAGACGTTATTCTTTGATTACTATTCGGAATATAGACAAGGAAATCAGGCCTCCAAAAGCACTCTCTACGAACAAAAGAAATCTGACCCTCAGTTATAAGAGTTGGATACCTTTCGACACTCTCAAGGGAAGAAGATTGGTCTACAAGAACTTGATTCACTCCCTACGAACAAGGGTAATCTGACCCTCAGTTATAAGAGTTGGATACCTTTCGACACTCTCAAGGGAAGAAGATTGGTCTACAAGAACTTGACTATCTCTAGAAAAAACAAACGCAGCAGGGACAATTTCGTCAACTCCAGGTTCACGAAGGCGTTCACCTCTACCTCTAGACAAAGACCGAGAAACCCTAAACCTCGGAGAAACTAGAGATTTAGTGGAAGGAGAAGGAACTATCTGAGAAGAAGAGGAGCCCCTCGAAGGAGTGGATCCTAGACTTCTAAGTCTACCACCCCTCCGACTCCTAGTCGGAGCAGAAGATGGCATTAAAATTTCAATATCTATTACTCCCTGAGGTTGGTTTGAAGAAGACATGTTTACAAAGTCAAGAAGGAAGTTCTTTACAAAAGACAAAGTTAGAAAAGTGTTTCGTGGAAGCAGAGAAAAGAATAAAGGTATTTATACTTGAGGACAACCGTCAAACATGGGAAAAAAGAAAAATAATGATGAAAATTCATAATTGAAGATGTCACTTCGGGACTGACGCAGCCGCAAAAATCCCTAAAAGGTGCCGAGTAAATACAGAACCAATCTGAAAAGGACATGTGGTATAAGCATTAAATGGAAATGACAAACGACGCCTATGATGCAGAGAAGGATACAATGTTTCGAGGAAAAGCCACGGCAAAATATTCCCGCCATAAATGAATATCCACTTACCAAATATTAATCGATAAATATATGGTAAGTGGGGGGACTAAATGTATTGGTAAAAACGAGTTTCACACGTAAGCCAACTTTTGACAACTCAGCCAGTTACGTGGACATAGGAGAACGCAACAACCAGATGTGATTCTTTGAAGAGGTACGGAACAAAGAGGCACGATTCAATAAACTCTCGAGCTTATCAGCGACGAGAAATTCAACCTGATCAAAACAGGGAAGAGGCACAGTCAAAATGAATCTAGACAAAGCTACAGACAGATTCAAGGGCCCACAATTGATTACTCGAACGTTATGTAATCGTACCCCAATTACAGTTGTCCTTTGTAACGCCTCATTAATGTCATAATTAGTCATTAATGAGCAACCATAGCAAGAGTTATACGTTATATCAAGGAATCTTCTATATAAGAAAGGGGAATACAACTTGTAAAGGCATCTGATTCTCGAATACAATTGACTTCGTTTTTCTATCTTTCTGCAATATTATCTATTATTCATTTTTCTATATTTCCTTGATTATCAGTAACCCGTGTTCACCCTAGAAATAGCTTTAGTCAAAGGATCTAATTCTTTGGTTAAACAGTATTCATGAATACATGGTGCAAATACATGCGCGTACAGCTCGACTGCCATGATTTTAGGCACTTTTTACTATTATATTCATGAATACAACAGCGCGAATGCATATGAATACACTACCATAACAACTAGTAGTTATAGGAAGTAATTATGTATATGGTACCTATTGTTGGTCTTTAAGCTTAGTGTAGCTTAATTTTAAGCTTGGTGTAGCTAAAAGAGAGTGAATGGAAAATGGTGGAAAAAGAAATAAAGGGAAGTGAAATTTTGAATTAGTGCACTTTGCCCCTCATTGGAAGAAGGAAAAAAAATCTATGTGTATATATAGATAAGCTCTTCTTCTAGCTCTTAAAGAGTTGAGAAGAAGGCAAGCCTCGCGCCGTCGTCGTCGCTCGCTCGGCTTCGGCTTCAAATTCGAATTCGGATTCGGATTCGGATATGGTCAAAGATTGATTGATTAGTATTTTTGGACAAAATTCCTTTCAAATTATCGAGTGGTTCGCCGATCACCAGAGTTTTTGGTACCGATAAGCTGGTGAGTTAAATCGTTCTTTCATGGGAGGATATATTCCAAAACCTCGGGTACTTGAGGGGGATAATTTCCTTAAGGACACACAGTGTATTCGGTGGGCTCGGTTTATTCCTATACTATTTTCAGAAGAGAATTGACGTTTTAGTTCTACTAACTTTTCTGTTTCTGTATTTTCAGAAAGTTTACTGTTTTATTTATTTTACAACAATACATATTAATAACAATCTTAAGGAAATTATTTTTTATTATACTTTGTATTCTGTTTGTGGAAATTAAAACCTGTTTGTTTTCTACTCCTTCTGAATTTTATTATTCTGATTTGAAGATATAAAAACTTCATCAGAGTTTTGAAATTCAGAAAACGATTTGAAGAACATAAAAACTTCATCGTTTTCTGTGAAACAATATATAAAAACTTCGGTTTTTATTTATCATACATACTGTTTATTGTTAATTACAATATTGTTTATTGTTCTGATTTTTCCAATGATTGAACTCTTCTGTTGTTGACAGTGAGAAATGGCAATTGATAACGAAAATTCTTCTGCGACTGTTGCGGCATCGACGATAGCCTCGTCACACCGGACTGTTGTTCCACCGACAGAAAAATCGGGGAAATTTTCCGGAGCCAACTACAAAGGATGGCAGCAAAGGGTGTTATTATGGCTTACCACACTTGGTATACAGAAATTCACTAGTGAAGAACCTCCAGTGCCTGCTGCAGACATGCCGGACAACGAGAAGTTCATGATTGTTGAAGCATGGAAGCAGACAGATTTTCTTTGAAAAGGCTATATCCTAAGCGCTTTAGAGGATGACTTGTACAATGTGTACAGTGTGATGAATACTTTGAAGGAATTATGGAACGCACTTGAGGAGAAGTACAATACGGAAGATGCATGCTTGAAGAAATTTGTGGTTGCCAAGTTTCTAGACTATAAAATGATAGACAGCAAAACTGTGGGAACCCAAGTTCAGGAGCTTCAACTTATTTTTCATGACCTTATTGCTGAAAGTATGGTCGTGAATGAAGCATTTCAAGTGACTGCAATGATTGAAAATTTGTCTCCTTCGTGGAGAGATTTCAAGAACTATCTTAAGCACAAGCGCAAAGAAATAAAGTTGGAAGATCTTGTGATTTGTCTCAAGATTGAGGATGACAACAAAACAACCGAGAAGAAGTCTCGTGGAAATTCAACGATCATGGGAGCTAATATCGTTGAGGAGACTACTCCAAAAAGTAAGAAGAGGAAGAGGTCTTCTGGACAGACTAAGGAGCAGAACAAAAAGAAATTCAAGGGCAACTGCCACAATTGTGGAAGAGTTGGTCACAAAGCCCCTGATTGTCGTCTCCCGAAAAAGGATAAGAAGTAGGGACATGCCAACATAGTGGAGAAGAATGATGACATTGATGATCTTTGTGCAATTCTTTCGGAATGCAACTTAGTTGGAAATCCAAAGGAGTGGCGAATTGACTCCGGAGCTACTCGACATGTTTGTGTTGTCAAAGAAGCATTTGCGACTTACTTNATTTAGTTTCTACTTCTTTACTTGTGAAGAATGGATTCAAATGTGTATTTGTTTATGATAAAGTTGTTGTGAGCAAGAATGAAATGTATGTTGGAAAAGGCTACCTCATGGAGGGCCTTTTCAAACCCAATGTAATGGTTGCTGATAGTATGAATAAAATTTCAGCTTCTTCTTATTTGTTGAAGTCAAATAATTTATGACATATTCGTTTAGGACATGTGAATTATAAAATCTTGTGTAAGTTAATTAATTTAGAAGTATTGCCTAAATTCGAATGTAATAAATCAAAATGTCAAATATGTGTTGAATCTAAGTTTGTAAAACATCCTTATAAGTCTGTTGAAAGGAATTCAAATCCTTTAGACTTAATTCATACTGACATTTGCGATATGAAGTCGACACCATCTCGAGGTGGGAAAAAGTATTTTATTACTTTTATTGACGACTGCACTCGATATTGTTATGTTTATTTGCTTAATACTAAGGATGAAGAAATTGAAGCATTTAAGCAATACAAGAATGAAGTGGAGAATCAATTGAATAAAAATATCAAAATAACTAGAAGTGATATAGGTGGAGAATGTGAATCTCCGTTTGTAGAAATATGTTCGGAATATGGAATTATCCATCAAACTACTGCACCTTACACACCTCAATCCAACGGAATTGCGGAAAGAAAAAATCGGACATTAAAGAAAATGATGAATTCTTTATTAATAAGTTCCGGATTACCGCAGAGTTTGTGGGGGGAAGCTATCCTTACAGCTAACCGAATACTCAACAGAGTACCCCACAGCAAAACGCAATCTATTCCATATGAAAAATGGAAAGGAAGAAAACCTAACTTGAAATATTTCAAAGTGTGTGGGTGTCTAGAAAATATACAATCTCCTTTACCTAAAAAGGTTAAAATTGGACAAAAAATAGTTGATTGCGTTTTCATTGGATATGCTACAAACAGTAAATCATGTCGGTTTTTGGTCCATAAATCCGATAATCCCGAGATTCATGTTAATACGGTAATCGAATCAGATAATGCTGAACTCTTTGAAAGTATTTATCCGTATAAAAATGAATGTGAGTCATTAATGAAAGACCTAAACGACCTCGGGAAGAACCAAAGAAAAATACTCCAAGTGTAGAAGATCCAAGGCGTAGCAAACGTCAAAGAACATCTACTTCCTTTGGACCAGATTTTGTGACATTCTTGCTTGAAAATGAACCTCAAACTTTTAAAGCATCTATGTTGTCTTCTGATCCAGCGTTTTGGAAACAGGCAGTCAATAGTGAGATTCAATCAATTTTGGATAACCATACATGGGAATTGATTGATCTTCCTGCTGGATAAGCCTTTAGGTTCGAAATGGATCTTTAAACTGAAAATGAAAGCTGATGGCACTATTGACAAATATAAGGTAAGACTTTTTATCAAAGGTTATAGACAAAAGGAAGGCCATTATTACTTTGACACTTACTCGCCAGTAACGAGGACAATATCCATTAGGATGTTAGTGGCATTAGCAGCCATGTATGGTCTTGAAATTCATCAAATGGATATTAAAATAATTTTCTTAAATGGAGAATTGGAGGAAGAGATTTACATGGAATAACCTGAGGGTTTTGTGGTTCATGGTAAAGAAAAGAAAGTGTGCAAACTTATTAAGTCGCTTTATGGACTCAAACAAGCACCCAAACAATGGCATGCCAAATTTGATCAAACAATGTTGGCAAGTGGGTTTAAAATCAACGTGTCCGACAAATGTGTTTACATTAAAAACACTCTAGTTCATGAAGTCATTGTTTGTTTATATGTTAATGACATGTTGATAATGAGCAAAAGTATATCAGATATAAATGCTACAAAACGCATGTTGGCTAGCAAATTCGATATGAAAGACTTAGGAGTTGCTGATGTGATCTTAGGAATCAGAATTCACAAGACTCCACAAGGTCTAGAATTATCACAGTCTCACTATATTGAAAAGGTACTTGACAAGTTCGAGTATTTGGATTTCAAAATTCCCAAGATTCCAATTGACGTGAGTTATGCACTTCAAAAGAATGAAGGTAAAAATGACTCACAACTGGATTATTTAAGAGTATTGGGAAGTTTGATGTATATAATGAATTGTACGTGACCAGATATAGCATGTGCTATTAGCAAACTGAGTCGATTTACAAGTAATTCCAATCAACTACATTGGATGACAATGAAATGAGTTTTGGGGTATCTGAAACATACCCAAAACTATGCTTTGCATTATAAGAAATATCCCTCCGTGATCGAGGGATATAGTGATGCAAATTGGATCACCGGATCATCTGAAGTTAAATCCACGAGTGGATATGTTTTCACAATTGGGGGTGGAGCAGTGTCTTGGAAATCATCCAAACAAACGTGCATCGCCCGTTCTACAATGGAATCTGAATTCATAGCTTTAGATAAGGCCGGTGAAGAAGCTGAATGGCTCCGGAATTTCTTGGAAGATATTCAATTTTGGCCCAAACCTTTGGCACCTATTTGTATACATTATGATAGTCAAGCGGCAATAGGTAGGGCATGGAGCGTTATGTATACCAGAAAATCTCGTCATATACGAAGGAGATATAATACCGTTAGATAACTACTCTCTAGTGGTGTTATCACAATTGACTACGTAAAGTCAAGAGATAACTTGTCGGATCCACTTACAAAAGGCCTATCTATAGAGACATTTGAAAGATCATCAAAGGGAATGGGGTTAAGGCCTAGGACAAGTCATCATGGCGGTAACTCTACCTAGCAGACTGGAGATCCCAAGAGCTAAGTTCAAAGAGATCAAACAAAGTCATGAATGACGGTTCAACATTGTCAAATAACTCAACTCATTCTCGTGATGAAGAAAATGTTCAGAAATCAAGGTAAAACATTAAGAATTTTTGATGAGTCAATAAAGCTTAAAGCTTTTTAATGATTTGCTAAGTCTGGAAGGATATGATCAGATAGTGTGTCTTTATGATTACACGTTTAGGAATCACCTATGTGAGTGTGAAGTGTAAGCCGCTTCAAGGGGAATGAAAGTAAAGTCCCATTCTCTAAGCACTCATGAAACCAGGCGGTGTTCATGGCTGAAACAAACACAACCGTGAGAATCATAGATGGTTAAGGATTGATTGTGTGACTTATGTTGTGTAGGTATACAACAAATCTCGACGGTTCAAAGATATCAAATCTACTGATTGACCGAGTATATCCGATATAAGTTTCAAAGGGAAACTTACTTATCCAGGTGCAATTAATTCTTGCATGTAAAACACACACACGTCCGTGAATTTCTTTATTTTATAGCCATTCCCCATTCATGTGGGGGATTGTTGGTTTTTAAGCTTAGTGTAGCTTAATTTTAATCTTAGTGGCTTAAAGAGAGTGAATGAAAAATGGTAGGAAAAGGAATGGAGGGAAGTGAAATTTTGAATTAGTGCACTTTGTCCCTCATTGGAAAAAGGAAAGAAAATCTATGTGTATATATAGAGAATCTCTTCTTCTAGCTCTTAAAGAGTTGAGAAGAAGGCAAGCCTCGCGCCGTCGTCGTCGCTCGCTCGCTCGGCTTCGGATTTGGATTTGGTCAAAGATTGATTGATTAATCTTTTTGGACAAAATTTCCTTCAAATTATTTAATTTGAAAAAAAAAAAACACACGTCCGTGCATTCTTTTATTTTATAGTCATTCCCCATTCATGTGGGTGATTGTTGGTCTTTAAGCTTAGGTTAAACTTGGTGTAGCCTAAAGAGAGTAAATGAAAAATGGTGGGAAAAGAAATGGAGGAAAGTGAAATTTTGAATTAGTTCACTTTGTCCCTCATTGGAAGAAGGAAAAGAAAATCTATGTGTATATATAGAGAAGCTCTTCTTCTAGCTCTTAAAGAGTTGAGAAGAAGGCAAGCCTCGCGTCGTCGTCGTCGCTCGCTCAGCTCGGCTTCGGCTTCGGATTTGGTCAAAGATTGATTGATTAATCTTTTTGGACAAAATTTCTTTCAAATTATTTAATTAATTAATTTAATAATTAACGAAAATTCAATCTGGAATAACCCATGACCTGCGACCCGGTCCGGTCTGTTTTTCTTTCTCAGATTATTTTAAATTCGTTTTTAATTTTCCCGTAATATTCACACATGTTCCAACAACTATGGCTATTCTGAAAGGTTGCAAAACCTTTTCAGAAACAATACGAAATTGGCTATAAATATGCCTTGAATCCCAAAATTTTTACTTACTAAATTTTCTGATCTTCTTCTTCTTCTGCACAAAATATTCCAGTATGTTTTACGACCATCTAGTGGTTCGCCGATCACCAGAGTTTTTGGTACCGATACGCTGGTGAGTTAAATCGTTCTATCCTAGGAGGATATATTCCAAAATCTCGGGTACTTGAGGGAAATAATTTCCTTAAGGACACACTGTGTATTCATAAGCTCGGTTTATTCCTATACTGTTTTCAGAAGAGAATTGATGTTCTAGTTCTACTAACTTTTTTGTTTTTGTATTTTCAGAAAGTTTACTATTTTATTTATTTACAGCAATACTAATTAATAACACCTATAAAAAGTTAATATCCACTAAACAATAATGATTTTTGAAAATTCATCAATATTATTCAAAGACAATACATCTTATCTAAACTTTAGTTTCTCTAGCTGTATATATAAATATGGAACTATAGTGCCCATTAACTTTGAAATACCAGAAAAATTATTAATGTATAATATCTCCTACTTTAAAGGGTTTTCATTCTATTTTGCTCCTCTAAGACTTTAACCAAAAGTCTTGCTGCTTTATCGGTCTTTAATTCTGCATCAAATGTAATCATCGGTCTTTAATTTTAAAGAAAAATGGTCATTAGCCCACTCATGACTTGCCTATCCGGCTAGCCTCCTCGCATATGCAAGACCCTATAGAATATTCATGCAAATTAAAACTCTTTTCGAAAAAGGAAAAAAACACTCAAATATATTTTTCCATTTTTTTTTTTGATCTCAATTTGTTTCCAAAATAAAAAATAAAAAAAATTGTTGCCTAACCTTCTTACCTGTTCTTTTTCTGTCGTTCTCTAACCGAGAGTCTATCGGGAACAATCTCTCTGCCCTTCCAGGAATAGGGTAAGGTTGTGTATATATTGCCCCCAAATCCCACTTGTGTAAAGCTTTTTGGTTTGTTGTTGTTGTTGTTGTAATTTGTTACCTAGCCTTCATGAAGCAAAATGCAGAACTTACCTTCCTTTCTTTCTACACCAACGCTTTCATGCAAAATTCTGTACACACGTCTTCATTTTGAGGAAAATATTGATGAGCTCTTCTCATTTCTCCTTCTTCAAAATTCTTTACATCAATGACTTCTCATGCTCTTCATAATTATTTCGTAAATCTGAGAGCTTTTAAAGTCCTTTTCATTATTTCCTTGGTATTTAGTTGAAAAAAAAGTCGTTGTACAGATTTTTTTTCTTCTCTATGTAAAATACTGATATTGATCACATCTGGAATATATTGGAATACGAAAGTGTGATTCAAAAGTCAAATATGCTGATAGAGAAGAATTGGCAATGGACTACATATATAATTCCCGTAGTATGACAGCATGTAGATCAAGTATTAATAGCATAATGAAAAGCCCTCCTCATCAGTAATATCTTTGCTCACAGCAATTGTAACCTTTCGAAAAGTAACTGAAATAATGAAAGAATATATTAGCATAAAAATAATAATTTGCATGATGATGAATGGAACTACATAGCTAGTCAAAATTGGTTGCATTCTATTTCGATAAAACTTGTTATTGTTGTTGTCGTCGTTGTTATGTTAGTACAAGATTTTCAAGAAAATGTTAGACTTACAGCAACATCAACTCCTGCCTACTTCCTATAGGATCTTTGTCAAATGACCATGAATCGATTGTCTTTCAAGAAAAGTTTTATCTTGTCTTTTTTCACGAATAACTCTGAGAAGATAAAATTAAGAGCAGTCTTTGGTATAAATATTAATATTCTTTCGCCTTTAAGGAAGGTCGAAAAGTAAATTAAAGACATACACATCATACTCTTGATAATTAGAGATTGTGTCATGTCAATTTTAATTTCATTGTTAAGTTGATGAGTAATGGCTACCATATTACTCATTGTTCAAAAACGGACCAAGCAATAATTTATGCAGGAAACAAAGTCTCCTTCAATTATTTATCTGCGTAGCAACTTAACTTTTAGCATAACAAATTCAGAACACTAGACAACAACCATAGGAAAAGAAAGAAAAAATATATGGATACAACCTACACTCTCGCTTTTGATATTAACGTTAAGGGAAATTGAAAAAAAAAGAAAGTGCATAATATTCTCTTGATAGTATATTCTACTGCAAATTGGAAGTATTTTGTCCACTCCACTCTTTACGTATTTAATATGCATCACTCGATCAATATATGGACATATTAAATATGTGGAAGGCAAGTGAAAAGCAAATAGTCAGCATTTTGTAGAACATCATTGTGTGCAGGACGGACCTAAGGCTGATCACTTGGATCGGATATCCGAACTGATCCGTTCAATTTCAGATTTTGAATTTCGGATTGGATCGGATTTCAGATTGTGTTTATTAAAATTTCGAATTTTGGATCGGATTCGGATTGGTATAATTTTAATACGATCCCGAAATTATTAGTGCATGTAATACTAAATTTTAGTTTCGGATAGTTAGTACTTCCTTTACATTTTCTTTCAAGTTATTACCTTTACAATTGATGGATTTAGCTATATTGGCACTATAGTACTCTCATACTTGCAGAAATATGAATTTTTCTTACTGTATTGCGTCTTTTACAAAGAAATATACATATGAGTTTGTAACTTTGAGGCATAATAATCCGATCCAAAATTCAAAAATCCGATCCAATCCAAACTTTAAAATCCGATCTGATCCGACATTAATTCGGATCGGCTTCGAATTCTAGAATCCGAAATCCGAAATCCAATCCGAAATGTGTTAAATCCGATCCGATCCATGCACAACCTCGACTGCACGTTGATGAAGTCTCATAACTGATTTCAAGATTTTTCAGTTTTTGAATTTGTGGAAGGTCAATGCTTCTGAAACACTTTTTGTATAAATCCTTACTTTATATAGTTTGATCAATTTTCGTGTTTGTCTTCTTATATTGATCCATACTCATTTAACAAAGATCCTATATAGAATTTGCGCTGGTTCTTTGATATCTGTCTAATATTTACTTGAACAGCTTATACTACCAAAAGAAAAAAAATTTGAAGTGGCAAAATGCATCCAATTTGAATATGCAGATGGCAGTATTCAATTCCACTCTTGGAAATGACAACCTATAGCTTTTTTCTGAAGGAATATTAATCCATATTCATTTGACAAATATACTGTACAAGTAACACTAGTTTTGGTAATGTCTTTGTCTTAATATTTTGCTTGAAAAAAAAAATTGCTATCTTCTGATATCCCGGAATTGACCAACAGAAAAAACTCAACATCAGAATATAATTGAGTCTGTTTTCCAAGACCATCTCTTTTTAATAGATTGACTTAAATTCTGCTAAATGTTGGTAATTTATCTCCGTACCAAACAAATTTTAATAGTTGCCTCTTCAGCCACAACCTTAACTACATTCTACAGATAAGTAGCAGATTCAGAAATTTTGGGGGTCGGGAAATGTCAACAGGAATAGAAAAAATAATCAATACACAAAAAATCCAGACCAAAACTTACACTTGATGCCAAACCATTTTTGCTGCTGAAAATGCACAAAATCACACTTCCAAATTGTTGAATCTTAGTACTACTACTTGAACAGGTGGTACCAAAAATCCAACTTATGATTAAATACATTATTTGAACGTACCAACTGCTATCTGATATCCAAATTACCACATCATGTTTTAATCCTAATAATCTTGATATCCCAACCAACCCTATTAATGTATTCTCTGCCAAAAAGTGAAAAAGAGGAAAAAATCATTTTGATAACAATCTGATCTATGCACCAATCTTATTCAAATACAAAAATCATTTCTATCCCTCGACCAAACACAACAATAATTACGTCTCAATCTCAAACAGCTGAAAAATGTAAATGAACCAGGAAAATGCAATCGACCACATTATCTCATTGACCAAAAAAAGAAAAATTCATTCACAGACAAACAGAGTCCCTCTGAATTTTGCCATATCTCATCAAAATGCAATCCAATTTTCTTTCTGATTCATTCACTGCTAAGCTACACAGTCTGAATTAGGGAGTTCCTGATTGTGTGGGACTGATCAGATGCATACATCTATTATACTGTATATATATAAAATTACAGAATTTAAGGGGGTCATTATTGGATGATGCAGTGTCAAATAGATTCCGCTTGTGATTCAATTGAAACTTCCAAGACAAATTAGGACTCTTTCTTTTCATCACTCCACACACAAACTACACACTATCTGTCTATCAATATCTCATTAAACACACACACATACAATTAAAAAGTCACGCACTAAACCCTAGTCGCAGAAACTCCCTCAATATTGTGTACTTCCAAGATTTGATTTTTCTGGGAAAGTTTTGGATTTTCTTGGAAAATAGAGACACCCAAATGGCGGAAAACGGTGTTCTGCCGGACGATCTCCGGTGTAACAGAACGGACGGCCGGCAATGGCGGTGCAAACGGCGGGTAGTGGAAGGGAAAAAGCTTTGTGAAATTCACTATATTCAAGGCCTTCACAGGAGTAAGAAGCAGAAGGTACCGGAGTCGCTGAAAATCATGAGAAATACGAAAAACAAGAAGAAGCCCAAGATTCAGAATTCAAAAGGGTCTCTTGAAATTGGGTTGAGAATATTAAAGAAGAAGAAGAAACCCCTCAAGCCTAAACCCTGTGTTTCAGAGGCATTAGATGAAGCTTTGAGGAGAATGGAACTTAAAAGAGGGGATTTGCCGTTAGAATTGATTCGGGTTTTCTTGAAACGACAATTAGAGAAGAAAAAAGATAAAGAATCAAAGAATGATAGTGCTGAATTGATGAGAGAATTCCCTAATGCTGTAATGGCTATTCCTCCTACACCCGCGGAGAATTTCAGCAATGCAGGTTCTGTTTTAGACATAAAATTAGGCCTGGATTCGAGCTCTAGCCCCTTTTCGTTAAGGCGTTTCCGTTCAAAAAATATTGAACCCCTTCCAATTAGTACAATGCAGGTTATTTCTTTTTTCGTGTGAGCTTTTATTTTGATTAAAAAAACTGATGTTCTTTCAAATTGTTATTGTTGTGTATACATGATAACTGTTGTAATGAATGTGGGCTGCCTTTTTGGTGATTAGGCTGTGCCATTTGCTAAGAACGGAAAGAATTTAAGTAGAGTAAACAGGAGGAAGTGTCATTGGTGTAGAAGAAGCAGCTACCGGGTTCTGATCAAGTGTTCGAGGTGTAAGAAACAATTCTTCTGTCTGGATTGTATTAAAGAAAGGTTTGATCTTTTGCTTTCCTTAGTTTTTGAACTAATTTACTTATGTTCATGTATGGTTACCTGTTTTCTCACAATTCGCCTGTATGCAGAAGTATTTGTATTGAAACCATTTTTTTAGTGTTAAATACATTTGCGGGCAAGTTATACCATCTGCCTTTGATTCTGGTACTTAAAAGCTGAACTATCTTCTGCTAGATTGTTCAATGACTTTAACCTTTTCTCAAGGAGCTTACAACTAGCTATAAGTGGGTAAAATAATTGTTATTGGCTGCATCTGATACTCTCAAATTAGGACGACATTCAGTTAGGATGTTAATGACTTTAACCTGCTGGCATGGATCTTTGAACTATGAGTTGGTAAGAAATGAAAAGGACTATTTAGGATGTCCTTGACATTTGACAAGACGGTGAGCTGTATTTTTCTTATTGCTTCTGCTACGCTGCTGTGTCCTGCCACTTCAGGTGATTTGAACAGCTTGTGTTTGGAAAGTCTTTTCTGTTAGAGAAGAAAAAGGAACTGTATAAGGTGGGGG
>ML374106.1:53337-87786 GCA_005239525.1 Nicotiana knightiana | reverse complement strand
ATCCCATAAATATCTAATTTGTATTAGTCTTCCACCCTTCATTCTCACCATTTTTAAAAACAGAAAAGGAAGAGAAAAATAATAGTATAATACTTATTGATAATAAAACATTCTAAAGAGGGCGACCAAATGTTCTTGGAAGTTAAAACTTAATTCTCACGCTATGTAATTAACAAATAAAAAGGCAAAAGATATATAGAGTAAAAATTAAGCTTCAGCATCTTTTCAAAGGAATTATTTTGTATTGTACTAGTGCTTTGTAAGGAACCATTTAAATTAAGATGTTATACTTTTTTCTTATCCTCCTCATTGATTTTCTACATTTTTCTTTTTTAAATGAAGTAGTCTCTGAAAGTGTACATATTTATATAAAAAGAATATCATGGCCTGATAATCTGCAGTTTGTAGGTTGAAATAGCTAGAAAGCAGATATTTATGGGATCACTTGAATGGCAAACACATGCAACAATGCAGCGCGATATGGTAAAATTTAGAGCATGGCTTTCTTCCCATCTATTCAAAGAACAGTTTCCTGCTCACTATGCGGAGGTCTTGAGGGCTTTGCCACTTCAAGAGTATATGAATCCAAAATCTGGTCTTCTAAATCTAGCAGTTAAACTGCCACCGGAAATGCCAGAAACAGATTTGGGACCTTCAATCTATATTTCCTATGGTGGACCTGAAGAAGTATCGCAAGCAGAATTTGTCACTAAACTATGTTGTGAATCTTATGATGTGGTAGGCCTAATTATCTGCTATTATCTATTTTTTTGGTTTGTTTACTTATCTTGGCTGCATGCAGTTGAACTTTGGGACCATCCTATCTATTATATCTTCTCTGTGACTGCTAATTTTCGAAAGATGAAACACATCTCTGCTTCTGTGAAGCTACTAGCTAGTAATCGTACAAGATGCATTAATATAGCATGGAAAAGTTCATAGAAACTTTTAGTGATTCAACCATCCTCTCCCCCCCCCCCCCCCCCCCCCCCCCCCCTTCCCAACCTCTTCAGTTACATGTAGCATGCTATGTTGCTCGGACTCTCCAAAATTGTCGATGGGTGCGTGTCGGATCCTCCAAAAGTAGTGCATTTTTGGAGGATCCTGCACAGGTGCAACAGCTGTTTCGGAGAGTTCCGGCAACATAGGTAGCATGAAAAAGGGAAATTTTAGTAGACTCGAACGATCCATGTCTTTTGGCATTCAATAGAGTTCTAGATGTGATTTCCTCTTACAGTCCGAAATAAAGATTGATCTAGCATGTGAGATGGCAACTGAAATTTTGATTCATATTACTTGGGTTTTGCTCAGGTTAATATTCTTGCATGTGCTACCGATGTTCCCATTTCCAAGGAACAAATAAGAAAAATAAAATGTTTAATGAAAAATAAGAAGCCTCAAGATCACAAGGAATCTACCAGCTACTCAAGTGATCAGAAAGGAAAATCATCTCTGCATAGTGGAGATACAGAAGAATCCTGTCTGCAGGATGGAACTGGCGGCCACTTGCCTGATGGTATTGCTAAACAACCTTTCTACTCTGCTGACTCACTAAATGGTCAAAGATATGGAGACCAAGATGGCAATATCTCCAGTGACAATGAAAATGACTCAGAATTTGAGTCTGATGTTTCACTGTTCTGCTCTGGATCTGTTGAAAGATCTGAAGATTCAGACAGTGATTATCTTTTTGAAGATGTCGATAGTGTAAAGAAAGAAGCAAAACCCTCAGGTGCTCAGTGGGACGTTTTCCGCAGACAAGATGTCCCAAAGCTTCTAGAGTACCTCAGAAGGCATTCTAGCGAGTTCACCTCCACGTCTGGTTATTCCAAACAAGTAAAGCCCTTTGTACCAAGAGTTTCATGGTAAAGGTAGAGTATGATCATAAAAATTAACTTAATCTTCTTATCTTTGGCACGTACCTGCTGCAGGTTATTCACCCAATTCTTGATCGAAGTTTCTTCTTTGATGCATTCCACAAATTGAGGCTTAAGGAGGAATTTGGTATATTTGCTTTGTCTTATTTTATCTTTTATCGTTTGGATTAAATTAGTACTAATTCTTAATGTTATTACTTTTTAGATGTTCAACCTTGGACTTTTGAACAACATCTTGGAGAAGCGATTCTCATCCCTGCTGGATGTCCATATCAAGTCAAACAACTTAAGGTATCCTTTATGGTGATGACCTTCATACATCTTCCCACAAACACGATTTCCTCACTGCTCATGTAGATGTTTACTATATTGGATAGTCTGAACATAGAATTAAGAACTGCAAATTCTTGTTTTAACCCCATGAATTAGTTAGAAAACAGAAAGAAGTATCCATTGACCATGTTACTATATCTTCTTTAGAATTTTTCTGGTTAGTCATGGATAAATAAATACATAGGAAGTGTCAGACTTGGAGATAATTATAAGCAAAGACTATCTGGATCAATTGAATAGATCCCACCATATTCAAATGACGGTTCGTTTAAGGTGACTCTTCCACTTTGTAACTTCTTTATAAGGAAGTAGATTTCTCTTTAATTTGCAAAATTATTAACAGAAGCTTATTGGTGGCAGTGTTTTTAAAGGATCGGATGAGGAACGCTTAGGCCCTGAAACTAGGTGCAAAGCAGGCTGGGCACTTTGCCTTGCTTTGGTGGCACGTCAGTGCAGACACCAAGGCGCTATGGTGTGCGCCTCTTTACCCATGGGCTCTGTCTTGAATAGGACGACACTAAACAATATATATGCTTATATAGCTGGCAAATTGATATATCAATTTTCACGATTAGGAATAGGAAACTTTTGATCGAGCGAGATTACGAGGAAATTAGAAATCCAATATAAGAAATTAAGTCAGCGTACCTAAATCTAAAATTTAAAATGCATCTGGATCATAAATTATGGTTTTGAACTTGATTTACGTTATTTTTACTATATTTTTACTATATATTTCAGTTTATTGTAAATTTTCAATTATGTTATCCATATTATTATTTTTATAGTTATTCTCTTGCATTACAAGCATATTTCTTCCTTTGCGACTTTCTTCTCTCAAGCCCATGCTTTGTTGTGCGTTTACACTTAAGAGCAAACGAGCCTTGGCACTTCTCTAAGCTTCTGTTCATTGACGGCAGCGATTGATGGTATCTGGTAGTTGAAGTTATTGGCACGTAAGACCATGCTTACAAATTGTATGTTACTATTTGTGAACATCTCATTGCAAATTACTTATCCAGTGAGAAAAAGAAATCAGAAAGTATGTTAGACGACAATTTTAAATCAATTCTCACCATATCCAACTTTGCGAGAGTTTTACTTTTCCATGTTCTGATGAAAACATGCTGTGAGCTGTGCCATACTTACGCATTAGCTCTTCTATGTCTAGAAGAGCCTTAGACCAGCCTAACATTGATTGCATGTGTTCATATTAGCAGCTCAACTGAATCTAGTCTCATATGTATATTTGTCAGCATCTGGGTGCTTTGTTTCTTATAGCACATAGTAACTGACAATAAGATTCTATTCACTGTCTACAGTCATGCATCAATGTTGTTCTGGACTTCATCTCGCCTGAAAATGTTGCTGAATGTATCCACATAATTGATGAAATTCGTCTACTTCCTGAGCACCACAAAGCCAAGGGAAAAGTGCTGCCGGCAAGTTTCTCAACACTCTTTGTTTTAGTTGCTAAAAATCCAGGTCCAAACTGCTACAATGTAGAAATGCGAACATGGCATTGTTTGGCGTTATGCTTGTCTGAGACCTCTGTTAGCTTTCATGTTTAGTAGCAAAAAGCATGTTGTTTGAGAAAAATGTGTGTAAATGTTTGTACATCTGGTCCTAGATCTGGCTTTACAATTCAAAAGAAAAATGCTCCTACATCCGGGTTTTTTTACATATGCCAGCTTACTACCCAAAGTAGATCTCATGTTTGAAAACTTTGTTATTTTTGTGTATGTTTTCTCATAATCTATGAGGATTTCATTAATATACCTCTTATAATGTGTCTAGCAGGTGAAGAAAATGGCTGTTTCTGGGATCAGCAATGCAATTGCAGAGATTCGCGAGTTCGTGCATACTAAGCAGTCCTCTTGAGAGATTATAGACATGCAGTCTATCTTCTTATGCAATAGTAAGTTTAGGACTACTTTACAAAGATTATTGTTTTTAATAAGATAAAGGTAATATATGTTTTTTCAGAACTGATTATGCAATCTCATAGATGTTGCAGGTTCATGCTACATACTGCCAGGGAATGGGATATAGTACATTTTCGACAAAGAACGGATGAATGGACATTGAGTAGGTTAAGATCCTTGTCACTCGTCAACAATTGGTTGTGTATATATCTGACGATGAAAACCAAAGATCTCGCAAGTGGCAGATTGAACACACAAAATGCCAATATTCAATATTTATTGTACATGCTTCGCTAGGGTCCTCTGTAGATGTCCATAATTTAATTGGTACAATTTATACTCTCCTAACAATATTGGTGTGTCCGCAACAACATTCATTGATCAATTTATAAATTCAATAGCTACTTGCGACTCCACACCCAAGTTCTTTTTATACAAACTTAAACACTAGTTTTTTTGTTTGCATTGTATAAAAAAAACAGATGCGTTACAATCGTGTCATATAATAAAGCATTACATGCATCCCTACAGATATAATCGCAACACAGCTATACATGACTCGATCAGTATAGATACTCGAAAGAGCAATTCGCTAACAAGCACAAGGTACAATATGTATATACTAGAGCAACATGATAAATATAGTGTAGAGAACTAGCGTTTGTTGTTTGCAGCAGCATGTTCCTTTTGTGAATTAAAGTAGAGGGCAGCCACAGGAAGAGCGAGTCCATTGTTGCTTGCAAACTTGCGAGTGTTGAAATTGGCACGCCCTTGTGGTGGCTTATGCTCCGCCTCCGCCTCCGCCTGCCTAAACAAAGTAAACGCGTATCGATGTATCCCTGTTGGTGGCTGAGGTCCCATATATTCCATAACCTCCCTTCCTGCAACTCCCATCACATGAAGAAATAATTCGAGATCAGTTCAATTACCTTTTATCAGACAGCTAATTATAGGTGAACAGCAATATTCATTAGCAACTTCATAGAAAGAGAATTATAGATTAAACTACACCAATGATGTAAAATATCTTTTTATTATACAGATTAGACTTCATTAGTAATGGAAAAAAAAAAAATCATTACACTATGTATATAGATTTTAATGTATTCTATATAAGCCGTATTCGTCGTAATTGTAAGTATTGAGTTACCTTCAGAGGCATCTCCTCCCTCTGGAATATCCGTGACAATCCTGCAAGAAATAGTACCACATTATATAAAACAAAAAACTTATCCTCATCTCTACTTCAATACCAAAACCATGCAGCAAGTTCTTTCTCCTTCCATATGTAGGAAGTAGATGTTGTACGAAAACAAAGATAAAGTTCAAAGGTAATAATTATAAGTAAAATCTTTTGATAAATTATTATCACAAGTTAAAACTAAACTAATTGTGTAAAAAATCTCTACCCTAATAGTGCATAGATCGAGATAAAAAGGATGGCCAGGTGAAATAAGTTAAACAAGTGGAAATTTTGCATGTGCAGACGTTGAAGGAGAAAATAAAACAAATTAAAGTACCAATGGAGCCATTCTCTAAAAGTCGGTTCACTGGGACTAGGAGCATCTGGATCAGCCATTACCTGCGAAAAATCCAGTTGCCGATACAACAATAAATCCTCTTCGAATTTTCTGTAGTAATGATCACTGCTCATATATATGTTTACATTCATAAACGACAAAAATCTATCCAAATTAAACTCAAGTCGACAGATAAAACAAATGACACCATTACTATTGTTAAATTCGAACGGTTTACGAAGAATTCTTTTCTTTATTTTATGAGAGGAGTACTCCGTCCAGTACTATTTACTTGTCGCTTTGATAAGAGTTATTTGATTAAAATAATTCTTATTTATACTTAAATCACTTTAAAAACATTAATAATAAGAGTTGTTTGACTAAATTGCACGTATTTATTATTCAATGGCATGTTTGCCTACAGTTCTTTTAATTAAAATAAAAGGTAACAATTAATTAATCTCACTCTTTGGACTGAAGGCAGTACTAGTAGGCAGACTTACTAGGGTGTAAAGATTATTAGAGTCACGAGAACCCTGGATATGAACTCTAGGCCTTTGTGCAGCTGCAGCCGGTTTTATTTCAACTCCATTAGATATTTGTTTGGAACCATATTCGACGGTAAATTCAACCACCGGAACAAACATGTCGACAACATCTCCGATCACCTTTCCGACAACTAAAGGATCCACTGACCTCGGAGGATTTACCAAGTTTGCCATTCTTAATTGACTGATTGGGTGTACTAGTCAATTTTGTGAAGTGACTGAAGTGGAATTTGAGTAAAATTAGGAGATGTCGAATATATAGTCAAGCGGACACGTATTGAAATGGTCATTGTCATGTTAACACTGATGTTGCTGAGGAGACACGTGTTATGTTTAGAAGTCCTTGTTTGTAATGTAACACTAAACAAATCTGCGAATGCGACAGTACAAGAAGTATATATATCTTGGCCGCCGAAATGTTTGTTGGGACATATATCCAGCAACAAAGGAGCATTAAGTGACAATATTAGAAAAAAAACACACACACACACACACAACAAAGGCTAATTGTTGTGAAGGAGCTGTGAAATTTGTAACTACCGTTTCAGTCTTCCGTTAAAATGATAGATGCTCAAGACTAATTTAGATCTATCCCAAAATATAAAGGGACAATTTTGGTTTAAAGCTCCTAGAAATAAGTTAAAATTATGTAAAAGAAGTTTCGACTCAACTTCTGGTTAATGAAAATATATGTAACTCGTTTCACTTTTTACTCGTAGAAGATAGCCTGCATATTCTTTGAGTGAATATATATATATAAAATTTTCACTTTCAACTTGTACTACAAGATAGTCCTTACTAGGTAGCCCAAATTTAAGATCCACTTTAACACCGTTGGACCTTAGGGCGCCTGCATGAAAGAGCCCATTCAAATTGGTTTTCATGAAGTTGCCCAAAGTTATAACATGGGCTCAACCCAATAAAAGGTGAACATAGCATGGGTTTGCCGGTTTTTAGATTGATAATCAGAAAATAGGCAGTATTTATAAAATTATTGAAAAATAATTACACATTATTCATACGGAGATAAAATCTTGTCAAAAATATCCCAGCCGAAACACTGAAAGTTCCCGCATAATATGTTGGATTATGGAGCTCTTGAATATAAACTTCCAGTATATTATACTGGATTTTTTTCCGAAATTTTAAAATGTTTTGTTCAGATTTTATCTTTGCATGAAAAAATAACTTAATTTCAATTACTTTGTGACTATTTTTCAATCTAACAGTTGTTAATCAAGCTATTCTGATTTCCCCCCAATAAAAGCCATTAACTCATGCTTTTTGTTTGGCTTAATACCTAGGCAGCTACTTAAAGTTGGCACTAGTGAATAAATTCGGGCGTTTAACCCATTCAATTTCGCCGGTCGGCAAAAAATAATTACCGCAACTAGATAAATTTATAAACATACAACAATAAATTCAGTATGTTCCCAACAAGTGGGGTTTGAGGAGAATAGTCTGTGCGCAGATCTTACCCCTACCTAATACAGGTAGAGAGACTGTTTTTAATAGACTCTTGGTTCAGTAAGGGTAAAAAGAAGACGAGGAAAGCAAGAAAGGAAGAAAGAAGGAAGAAAAACAAAAAAAAGGGAGAGATAAAGAATAAGTAATACCAAATAATAGCAACAGAGAATACAATACCTGAGGCGAACAAAATCACATAACGTAATAAAAATCTAAGAATATAAAGGGACATGCGTGCTACTAAAACTATGGGTGAACAACTAAAAGCTACCCGATCTCCACACCCTCCTATCAAGGGTCATGTCCTCATTGAGCTGAAGCAACGTCATGGCCTGTCTAATCACCTCTCCCCAGTACTTCTTAGGCCTACCTCGACCTCTTCTTAAACTCTCCATGACCAACCTCTCACACCTCCTAACAGGAGCATCAATGCTTCTTCTCTTAACATGTCCGAACCATCTCAGCTTCGACTCCTGCATCTTGTCCTCCACGTAGGCTACTCGTACTCTGTCCCGGATAGCTTCATTCTTAATCTTATCTCTCCTGATACACCCACACATCCATCTCAACATCCTCATCTCTGCTATTTTCATCTTCTGGATGTGGGAGTTCTTGACTGGCCAATACTCAGCCCCATATAGCATAGCTGGTCGAACCACCACTCTATAATACTTAGCCTTAAGTCTTGGCGGCACATTCTTATCACATAAAACACCGGAAGCGAGTCTCCACTTCATCCATCCCGCTCCGATGCGATGTGCGACATCTTCGTCAATCTCCGCGTTACCTTGGATAATAGACTCGAGATACTTAAAAATCGCTCTTTTGGGGATAACTTGAGCATCAAGCTTTACCTCTACGTCTGCTTCATGGGTCCCGTCACTGAATTTGCACTTTAAGTATTTTGTCTTGGTTCTACTCAATTTGAAACCTTTAGACTCCAAGGTCAATCTCCAAACCTCCAACCTCACGTTAACTCCGCTTCCCATCTCGTCAATCAACACTATATCGTCGGCAAATAGCATGCCTAAGGCACCTCTCCTTGGATGTGTCGTGGCAGTACATCCATCGCCAAGGCAAATAAAAACGGGCTAAGAGCCGATCCCTGGTGCAACCCCATCACCACAGGGAAATGGTCCGAGTCACCATCTATAGTCCTCACCCGAGTCTTAGCATCATCATACATATCTTTAATCACCCTAATGTACACTGCCGGAGCGACGCTAACCTCCAAACACCTCCATAAGGACTTTATCGTACGCTTTCTCAAGATCAATAAACACCATATGCAAGTCCTTCCTCTCCCTGTACTGTTCCACTAATCTCCTTACCAGATGAATATCTGTAGTCGTACGCCCCAGCATGGATCTAAACTGATTCTTGAAAATAGACACGCACCTCCTCACCTTGGCCTCCACAACCTCTCCCAAACCTTCATAGTGTGACTCAACAACTTGATACCCCTATATTTGTTGTAATTTTGAATATTACCCTTGTTCTTGTAAAACGGAACCATCGTACTCCATCTCCATTCTTCGGGCGTCTTCTTGATCTTAAAAATAACATTAAACAGCCCACTGAGCCACATCAAACCTGCTCACCCCGCGCTCTTCCAGAATTCCACCGGATTTCTTTCCTCTCTTAGGTGTCGTTTTTGAATAAATCGATCTAGCTATTTATTTTGCTTAAGTTCTACTAATTAATAGTTTGTCGTTTTCCAAATAATAACGTCAAATTTGGTTATACACTGAACCTAAGATGTTTTTCAACCAAGAGAAGACTTTGGTGATCGATGATATGGCCGATTATATTGATAGCTATATATGTGTTAATTAATCATTAACTTTTAAAACTAATTCTTACTGTCATGTTTATCTCTAATATATCTGTCGTAGTCTTAGAGTCATCTTGCGTTTTGGCCGTGACATAAACAAAATCGAAGTGCATCAAGAAAATAAAGTACATTTCATCTTTTCTCATTTTAAATTTGCTGCCTCCACAATCTGTTCCATTTTAGGAGACCAGAGAGGATAAACTTTAAAATATTAAATTTAGTCATTTTGATTATTTTAATTTTTGTCTCGTCTTGAAGCATACTGATATGATGAAAAATTCACAGACGGAGGAAAATGTTCAAGTTAGCAGAAGACGAGTTACGAGACTAAATGTATGATTGCTGACTAATGAGTAATATGTTTGTCCAAACTATTTTACTTTTAAAAATTTATTTTCTGAATCAGTATCAGTATTTGGGTTAGTATGAGACTATAAGAGTAAGCAAAGTATGATACTCGTACAAGCTAGGAGCGATATATTGAGTATAAGGATATCAAAATGTTTGTTTGAAAATATTTTCCTTCGTACTAAACCACCTTAAAAGTTAACGATAAAAATATTCGTCTGTTATTATTGAAGAAAGTAATATGGAGAAAAAGTCGGAATATTTTAAAACGAAAATAAATTCCATCAATATATATATGGAAGTCATTTTTGTCGATAAGGTGCAAAATATTTCCACTGAAGTCTAATTTAGGAGTGCGGTTCAATATAAAAGATTTAAAAGTCCAAGATATTTATCTGGCGGAAAAGTAACGAAATGTTGTTGTCTTATCTATTCACGAGTTGTAAAGTGGTCTAGAGTTACACTGCAATTAAACATAAATTGTCACAATTATTAGGACTAACAATTATTTGTTTGTCTTTTCCTTTGAATTTGTTGTGCACTAAGAAAAAGATGATCCGTAATTTCATATTAAGGCATTGACTAATATGCTCATTAACTAGGCCATAAACGGTTTTTAAGGACCTTCACATATATACCCTCAACAAATCATTTGTGCGAATATTATAACTTCTCATTTCTTTCATTAATACATGAAAATCATAGATTATCGAGGACTCAAGAAGAACCGAAACTAGATGAGCTGTCTTGTTTAGATTCATTTTACATGCATTTCTTACATTCATGAACAGATGATTAATCCTGATCTTTTTAATCACGATTAGTGAGGTTAGGCTGATATCATACATTAAAAAACTTGGTACGTAGACCAATTCAGAAAAGAATGCGAACAAAAAAAGAAGAGATTTTATGACTATGTCAGTGTGAAAAGAGTTTTGCTTTTCATCTTGACTAGCTAACTTAATTACACCAAGAGATTGAAAATTGAAGCTTTGTCTGTGTGCGGCAAAAAGTGAGTTAAAAACACAATCATTTTCATGATTTTAATAGGTGTCATATTCCTGTTCATTTTGGCCGCAATTTCTTGATTTGACCATGTTTTTCCTCAAGTGTTGTACTGTCATCTAAAATGCCATGTATATAGAAAGAATCATAGGAACGTACAAAAAAAAACACCAGAAATATGTGAAATACAATGAGAAGAAAAAGTAACAAGGGAGACGCAAGCAAAGACAGAAACACACTTTCGGAGTCTTTTTACCACGTATTTCAAAGGCCTTTTCTTTGGACGGTCGAAAGAAAAAAGAAAACAATGAGAGTTTTGACTCTCTCGGTATGGTCGGTCCATGGTCAAACCAAATGATTTTAACCTTTATATATACTCGTACACTAATTAATGTTTCGACACGTTTACTCTTTATTAGTCATATAATAAATCATTGAATTTACAACTGTATAACCATTATACGCTAGAGGGTCAATACTTATCTCCTTTTTGTAAGATTTAAATTGCGCTTTCAAATCTTTTTGACATTAACATACGTTCTTGAATTGTATCTTCCATAGAAGTAAGCTGACGTTGCTGTCTCCCGAACTTTTCCTTCTAGAATTAAATTTGATTTTTTTTTTCATAGATATAAAACTATGTGTTAGTACAATTATTCGCCAAATCCTAACTCGGATATATACCTGTTGAGATGATAAGGAATGTATAAATTAAGGTTTGTATATCTTTAGTACTAAACTAATTTGAGGATTTTAATTGTTGGCATACGTATGGTTGACGGAGGGCTTACATGGAAAAGATGGCGGGCTTACATCACTTGAGGAAAAAAATGTTCAAATAAAGAAAATTTGCGGGAAAGATGATCTCTTGGCTTGTGGTCACAGACAACCAAGAAAACGCTTTTCTCTATAATCCTAGAACATGTAATAAGTACATATGGGCATTAGAATGATCATACTATGAAACTGTTTTACCAAAAAAGTGTTAACTTTTTTCTAAAACAAATTAATGTGAAAGTAGAGGGTGAATTTTAGTTAAAGATAATAACTACTAGATCTGTAGATTTAATGTGCTAATAATATAGGACTGCGTCCGAAAATATTAAATATTGACTAATAGTGCCCAATGATTGTCAATGAATGCGATGAAGCGTGTGTAGGATGAATGCAAATAATGACAATAAATGTAATAAGGAGGAATTCATCACCCAAATGTTTGATGACTTGGATGATTCTCCTTCCTGACAACAACGTGGGATAATATAAAATGAAGATGAACACGAGACCCTTGGATCTTGTGAACAACAAGGTATATCTAGAACAATGGAATCAGTGGACAAGACAAGCTTTTTATATATTCTTTGTAGTCAAACTTTACAAGTGTGCTCTTATCAGAATCTCCAGATCCCCTTTTGTTCTTTTTCCCTTCTTATTTATAGGGAATATTCCTAAAAAGTACAGCTGGAAGAATATTTAATGGAATATTCCTCCGCTCTATCCTAAATTTATGCAGTTGTTGCTTCCACATGTTCTTTATTCGACCTCGACATTAATCCTCCTTGAGACGACTCCTCGCCATTAAGCCATGGTCGACTTAACCCTCGACCACGCTCGTTACAACTACTAAATTCAATCCAAATTTTGACCAACACAGTTAGTCCTTCCGCTTGTCGAGGTCGTGGTCTTGAACGTCCTCGATGAGCGGACTCTGCATGTTATCCTTTCAAAGGAAATTTGGTCGTGATGGCTGGATCGAATCGGCCGAGGTCGAACTGGCAGTTGTCAATGGGGCCACGATTGGTGTGGGTGACGTAGGATGGCGTCATAGCCACGCACGTCATCATCAGGCATCTTCCCAATGCAGGGTCTTTGCTGCTGTCACTTCGATTTTGGTGTCATTGACGACTCTTTGCCTCGATTTTGATGCCATCCAATCCTATAAATAGAGGGGAGGGGCTTCACATTTGAAACTTTCACCACTCCCCTCTTTGTGATCATATATTCCTTCTTTGATCTTCTTCTCCGATTTCCGCTTCCGATTTCTTGCAACTTCTTCACTTACAGTTTTCGGTTTCTTTGTCGGTTAACACTTTCTTTCCCTTATTCCGTTGTGCACACTTTACTGTCTGGGTATGTCAACTTCTCCTCACAATCACGGCGGAGTTTTCGATGCCACTCTTTTATCGGCGGCCACTCCTCCCGGCGGTGAGGAATCCATAGTTGAGGAGGAAGACAACTTCCCCACCGTAGAGGAAGTGGTTCCTAAAAATCCTTCGGTCATGAACGACTTCCCTAAGGAACCTGCTCCTGCTCTTGAGCTTTTCGAGATAGGGCCGAATGAAATAGCCGATCTGCGATCTAAATACCGCATCCCTCCCCACTTTGAAATTGTTCTGGCGGAGGCGATATATTACAGGTTCATCGGCCAGGATTTTGTGTCTTTTATGTTTATATATTTCTAATAAGTTATTCTCTTCCTCTCCTCCGGTTAGCGGAGGAGTTCTGCCACTTTTACGGCATCTGTCCGGCACAGCTCTCCCCTTATTTATATAAGGTTTTCCTGATGCTGGCGAAGTACGCGGAGCTGGCCGGTTGTGAGGTCAACATCCGTCACCTGCTGCATCTGTTCTCGCGTAGTTTTTGTAGGGGCACTTTGATACACCTACGACATCGCGGAACCAAAAGGTTGGTGGCCGGGATGGATGATAAGGCGAATCAGTTGTTCTGGCGCAAATACTTTTTCGTCAGGATCGAGCATCTACTGGCGGACCCGATCGGGTTCCTTGAGCAGTGGAACCACAATCGTAATTATTTTGTCGTATCGTTTATTATTTTCTTTTCTTCCTTTTTTTCTTTTGCTCTTAGACCTACTAATGGTTTCCTTGTTTTCAACTGTGAGGTGTTCTCCTTCCATCGTCTTGGATATCGAAGGCTGGGTGGCTCGCGTGTTACCCCATATTGTGGGGATCCGAGACTGGGCGTCCTTCCACAAGCGCTTCGGACCCAAGACTTCGTCCCGTAAGTGTGCTACTTTTCGACTTACCATCGTTCACTATCGTCCTTTGACGTGACCTTCCTTTGGTGCTAGGTCGGCGAGTTTCCAAAAGGATGAAGGCTCCAGTGCTTGCCTTTCGTCAAGCGGTGTCTTCGGCCGCGATAGAGTTTGCCCTAGTCGAGTCTGTACGAGGTCAGACTCAAGCTCCGCAAGTGAGGGACTCCGCTCCTCAAGCCGTTGCCGTCCCAGATGAGATTTCTTCTCAGCCGATCTTCCGTCTTGTTGACGAGTCACCTCGTGGCGAGGAGACATCACCGAGGAAAAGGCAGAGGGTGCATTGGGAAGGCCGTTGTTGATGATGAGACAGAGAGAATCGTGGCTTTAGAGGCGAGGTAGGGGTCTTCACCAGCCTTGGAGGCTGCTCTTACGACGAGTGTTGCTATGAAGAAGAGGCTGTCTAGTGTTGAGGGGGTTCGTAGTGGCAAAGAGCTTATGCGGGCTGCTGAAGGTGGCTCACCATCAGCTGCTGTGAGAGGTAGTGATGTTCCTGCAGTGGACGTCGATTCTGGCTTAGACATCGACCCTGAGGAGGTACGAAATTTTGTGGAGAGGGATACTCGTGTAGAGATAAGGGCGGAGGTTCCTAATCGGTACATAGTCATTCCCGTGGATTATAACCTCTCGGTCGACTCAGAGCGGGCAATGCCGTCCTTTGCTCCTTTGTGTGCGGAGGCTGAAAACAGGACGTTGCTGACACTGAATGATACAGACATGTCCTTAGGCATATCGGGCATGGATTTGCGGGTGAGCTTTTACTTATTTTTTCCTAAGCTTATATGTTTCATAAGTGTTTTTTTATTCTGGCTGATTTTGCCTTCCTTTGTACGTCAGACTCTAATCTTGGAGATCGAGCGCGACCGACGAGAGGAGGAGAGGGTTATTCTCTATATAAGGATGGAGTCTAAGTATATAGATTACCGTACCAAGTATCAGAAGATGGTCAAGAGTGTTGGTGATGATGGCCAATTCCAAGTGTTGCGCGATGAGATCGAGAGGAAGGACGAAGAATTGAAGGAGAAAGATGAGGAGATCATGAGATCCATTGGCCGATATAGCATGTTGAAGGAGACGCTGAGGTCTAAGGAAGATGAACTTGAATTGAGTAAAGGGGTAATGGCCGAGAATGCAGATCTTCAGGCACAAGTGGCGTTCTTGAAGGCCGAGCTTGAACAAAGCGAGGCCAGGGTTGCCGACTTGAGAGCGGAATTGAGCACTAAGGTCGCAGAGCTGAATCTAGCGGACAGGACCAGAATGGCCGCCGTGGCGGAGGCAAAAACTTTGGAGGGGGCCCTGCGCGTTTGTAGGTCTGAGCGGGCTAGTGAGGCGGAGACGTCCGTGCTCAAGGTGGCGAGGTTGGAGGAGTGGATCAAGAATTTGGAAGGGGAGTTATCTGGGCTTGGCCGAGAAAGAGTGACAGCTGGCCAACCGTCTACTTCTCATACTTATGCTTACCCAAGTGTATCACGGGAGTTGTATGAGATGTGGGTTCACACTGAGGCTCAACTTGACGTGTACAAGTCTTTGAGGGCTGCCGGGAAGGTTTCCGAGGAGGATCTTGAAGGCGTTCGTGTCAAGGCACGGGCGGCTCGTGAAGCTTGTGGTTACGATCCTGGTACGCCCGACGGGGACGATAATGATGTCGCCGTAGGTGGGCTTGCCTCTGATCCTTGGTATGATGAAGAGTATGCTGATGGGGATGATGCGGCGTGAAGCCTTTGTACTTAATTTTTGTTTTTTCTTTGCTATTTTTGTGAGGGCGTCCTCGAGCCCTTTGTAAAAAGTACTGTAATCCAACAATTGAAATGGAACAATCACTTTTTTCCTATGTGTTTTCGGATTCCCGTTCTTTTTTTTCGTTTGCTATGTGGGCAGCCCCTGACTTTTCGGTCGAATGTATCTGATGTTGATTTTGGCGAGGTCGAGCGAAGGCCGACTTAAGGTCGAATGTGAGTTAGCTCGAACGAGGTCGATGTTTGATTGATTCAAGCGAGGTCGAATGTAAATTAATTCGAGCGATGTCGAATGTGAAGTAATTCGAGCGAGGTCGAATGTAAAGTAATTCGAGCAAGGTCGAATGTGAAGTAATTCGAGCGAGGTCAAATGTGAAGTAATTCGGGAGAGGTCGAATGTAAAGTAAATCGAGCAAGGTCGAATGTGAAGTAATTCGGGCGAGGTCGAATGTAACGTAATTCGAGCGATGTCGAATGTGAAGTAATTCAAGCGAGGTCGAATGTAAAGTAATTCGAGCGAGGCCGAATGTAAAGTAATTCGAGCAATGTCGAATGTGAAGTAATTCACGCGAGGTCGAATGTGAAGTAATTCGAGCGAGGTCGAATGCAAAGTAATTCGAGCGAGGTCGAATGTAAAGTAATTCGAGCGAGGTCGAATGTGAAGTGTAGAATGTAGAATGATTTGGTAGAGTTGTGCAAAAATGCTGCATGCTGCTTTGTTTTTCATTCATTGGAGAATATTACATGTTTCTGTTTGTTCCATACATACATTTGAGAAGTTCCAGTCTACCTAGTCCCTTCATTGTTCGGCCTGGAGTAGTAGTCGATAAGCGGAGCGATGAATCATATACTTGAACTTCGAGACGTCTTCTTCGTCGCCTCATTAAAAACCTGCCCAATAAAACCCAATTGGGATAAAACTCAAGTGAGGGAAAAAGTGTACGACTTGGAGGACGTCAGTTCTCAGAAGTTGAAGTATTTGAGGTGGGTGACGTTCCAATTGTTTGGTAGTAGCTTTCCCTCTATTGTTTCTAGCTGGAATGATCATTTGTTTGCTGCTTGCTGTGATTTTGTATGGTCCATCCCAATTGGTTCCTAGTTTGCCTTCTCTTGGGTCTTTGCTCGCATGTGTTTTGGCCTTGAGTACATAGTCCCCGACTTTGAGTGGTCTGACTTTGGCCTTTTTGTTGTAATATCGTTCTGCTTGCTGTTTTTGGGCTATCATTCTTATGTAAGCCATATCTCTCTGCTCCTCTGTTTCGTCGAAGTCTTGCGTTCTATTCTCGTCGTTGCTTGGTCCGCTTTCATTGGAGTATCTCAAGCTTGGTTCCCCGACCATACCGGCCAGTCCCATAGACTAGTGAATGTGGCGTTTCTCCTCTGCTTGTTTTCGGCGTGGTGCGGTATGCCCATAGCACTTCTGGTAGTAGTTCTGGCCATAATCCCTTGGCGTCTTCGAGTTTCTTCTTCATGATGTTTAATATTGTTTGGTTGGAGGACTCGGCAACGGCAGGGTGATATGGCGTGGAGAGTATTCGTTTGATGTGCCATTTTTCGAAGAACTCGACGGTCTTTTTCTCGGTGAACTGCGGTCCATTGTCACTGCTGATTTCTTTAGAGATGTTGAAGCAGCATATGATGTTCCTCCATATGAATGTGATAACTTCCTGTTCGCGTATTTGTGCGAATGCACCTGCTTCTACCTATTTGGAAAAGTAGTCAGTTAAAACTAAAAGGAAACGCACATTACCTCGTCTTGTTGGAAGTGGTCCAACGATGTCCATTCCCCATTTGATGAATGGCCATGGCGATGTGACTGAATGAAGGTGCTCGCTCGCTTGGTGTATCATAGGAGCGTATTTCTTGCATTGCTCGCACTTTTTGACTAAGTCGGCAGCTTCTTTCTTCATGATGGGCCAATAACAGCCTGCTCGTATGAGGCATCTGACAAGGGCTCGGTTGCCGGTATGGGCACCGTAGTGGCCTTCATGTACTTCCTCAATGACGCGTCTCGTTTGGTTCGGTCCTAGGTATTTCACCAAAGGACCGCCAAACGTTCTTTTGTATAGGTCGTGGTTGATGATACTATCACTACCAGAAATTTGGCCTATCGCAACGCCAACAAAACGTAGCATGAGATAAGAAAACCGTTGCAATATCCCTATTGTCACGGTTTTGGGCCCGTCCCACCAGCTCCCGTGCCAATAGGTCTATTCTAACAGTTTCGTCCATAGAGTGTGTATTGCAACAGTTTTAAACCGTCGCCATATGTAAATATTGCAACGGTTATTTATTCAAGTGGAACGGTTCAAAACCATTGCAATAGCATTTTATTCAACGACTATTTGTGGCTATTACAACGGTTTGAGTACATATCGCAATAGTGTGTATACATAGCGCAACAGTTGTGGAGCTATTGAAATAGCTATTTAGTGCTAGTGCAACAGTTTTTTTTAAGGTTATTGCAACAATTAATAAAATTTATGGCAAGTGTATAATAAAGTAAGATGAATTGATTACCTATATAATCACCAAGGGAAACTAGTATTAATCAACAAAATTATATTCCAAAATATACAACTATTATTCACATATAGAAGTAAAATATACAATATTGTTTAACAATTTAAGAGTTTAAATAAGTTTAAAAAAAGTTTCAAATAAAAGATTCATAGAACATGGAAGAGTCTAGCACCGATCAACCAAATCTTAAGTATAATTACTGCTTTTGTCTTCTACTTGTTTATTTGATTAACCTACAAAAGATGATAACTAAATATTAGAAAAGATTGATACTGTACAATTATAGACTCAGATAACAACTAAAATGAGCAGCAGATAATCCAAAAGTAATGACATACTGAATTTCTTTACAAGAAATATTATAGCAGTATATGAACGAAGTTCCTGATAGATTAATGAAATAGGAAATGTGATATAACAAATATTAGAAATTGGTATAAAAGGTTCGTTATATTGTAACTGTTATATTTACAAGAGCCAAACCACTTTATCGTCATTTTTGATAGACATAGAACCACTAAATTCAGAGAAGCTCAAGTACTATCAGTTAACTAACTCTTTTTATTGTTTCTATCAATTAACTAATTCTTTTGTTGTTACTATCAATTAACAATTAAGCCACTCATCCATCAAAGTCTTCAGAATAGTTCTTAAAATGACTTCAATCCCCAACTTAAGAAATAACCGAAGTACCAAGTTCGCTAGTATATAAAAAGGACATTACACCAGAAAGACTGACCAACTATGAAGCATTAAGGTCACTAGCTTTTAAAACATAATGAATTCTACAAATTGTTGATAGGCACGAAATGATTTTTCGTTTTTCACTCACTTGTTTAACTATCATTTTTAATTTAAAGACTTTAAGGTGTTATTATACAAGAGAGGGAAAAGGAACTATTTTTATTCATAAATTTGTAGTTCTCTCGTTGTTTATTCTATGCCAACGTCTCAAAAAGACCTCTCCCACCACCCAGCTTTTGGGGAAATTTAGTATTTTGGCAATTCTTTTATTTGTAAGAACGTAAACTTTTACTGAAAAGACATCATATGAATGTAAATGTGCGTATATCGAAAACAGATGTTGAAAAGAACACACTATCACATATCAAAGTGGCAGTAAAAAATATTAAATTTCTTACCTTGTCAAAGGAAGAAGAGAACTAGCACCATTACCAGCAGTTTTCAAGCAAGAGATTTTTGTAGCTACAAAAAATAAAAATAGCATTTACAATAATGCAAGAGAAAATTAAATCTATCTCTAACCCGAATTTTGTCAAATTCCATTAACCATAGCAAGGTAATAATCTTTCATAAAATGAAGTTGACTTAACAACACAAGTTCATTAAGAGATTTGCTTGAAGTGGGGATTTCACATTATCATTTTCTTATTTTTCTATATCTGAAGTGAAAATTTTAGTATTCTTAAATCCTGCCATACCAGTCACCTTTTCATATACGTGTGCTTAGAAAAAATATTTCCATACTAAATAATATACAATCCAACAGAAGAGATTAAAAAATGAAGAAGAACTACCCAAGTAGGTCAAATATGGCATTAAGTACTAGTATAACAGAGAAACTAATTGAGGAGCCAAAGGAAAATGTTCTACCACTACCACAGATGACATATCCAGCTTATGACAAGATGAACAACACGCCGTAGGTTTTCGTTGAATAAAGTAAAGTGAACCATACATTCAGTTGTAAGATTAACTCTTTGACAAAAGCTACTAAAAAATCCTCTTTCCAGTGTGTTTCCAGTTGCACCAGCAGCAAATAATTTCTTCTTTTGACTGATATTCACTTCCTCCTTCCCTTCATTTTCACTTCATTATTTCCGTTATCAACCAAATCAGATACCAAAATAACAAAGAAAACCCACAAATAGCAGAATTATATTTTTCCCCTTAGCATATCTTGAAATAGGACTAAATAAAACTTAAGAGAGAAAATACATCAACTCAACTTTAATTTCTCAAACTAGGAACCCTACCAAATCAAACTCCCCTTTTCCAAATTAGAAATCATAATCACAAAATGTATCGGCATAATACAAAGAAAAAGAGTAACAGAACACGAAATTTCTAAACAAGAATAACAGATTTATGAGAAGAAAGTTACCTCCTGTTCAAACTCCAAAATCCCGAAGCTCAGTCATAGATGAGAGAAAGCAACAACAATGAATAGAGGGAGGTGGTGGTGGGTAAACCTATGCCAGAGGGGAAGTCTACGTCGGAGGTCGCCTTGCCTTCGCTGCAGTGATAGTGTCGACACAGTCGATGCTGGCAGTGCGAGAAGTGTTTTAGGGCAAGGGGTTTTAGCCTTTTAGGTGATTTAACACTTAGAAAAAACAAAAAACTATTTATAAAATAAGATGTGGACGTGTATTTTATCCGATGACTCTTTTTCTTGGGGGGTGGGGGGTGGGGAGGGATAAGAACCGTCTCGATAGCCCTTATTTCGCATAACCGTTGCAACAAAGTCACCTTTTGCAACTGTTTCCAAAACCGTGGCAAAAGGCTACTCTATTGCAACGGTTATTTTACTACTGCAACTTAGAATTGTTCCTATAGACCCATAAGGCTTATGCAACGTCTATAACCGTCGCAATAGAGGGTCTGTTGCAACGATTTTATAATCGTTGCTAGAAAACTTTTGCGATAGGCCAAATTTCTGGTAGTGTGTATCTGGCCACCTGCATTCGAAGCTTTTTGGATTCTTTTTAATCTGATGGTAGTATTCCCTCCTGCAAATATGTTATAATACAGATGCGTCAGTCCCAAGTTAAGTTTAAAGAGTGTACCTCAAGTTGGTCTATTGACGAGTGGAGGAGGGTGACCACATTTTCTTTTCCACTTATATTTTTGGTTGTTGCTGCTAATTTGGCGAGGCCGTCTGCCTCGATGTTTTGAGCTCGAGGTATTTGGTCGAGTTGGCATTCGTCGAATTCTGGCATTAATTTATGAATTTCTTCCTGATAATTCTGTAGCCTCTACTCTTTGATTTGGAAAGTCCCTGTGACTTGGTTGACGACGAGTTGTGAGTCGCATTGAAGGCGACTCTCCAGGCTCCATACTTGAGAGCTAACTTTAGTCCTGCAATTACGGCCTCATACTCGGCCTCATTGTTAGTCATATCGGGGCACCTATGTATTGGCAGATGACTTCACCTGTTGGGACCTCGAGTACGAGTCCCAGTCCAGAACCTGACGCGTTAGAAGCTCCATCGGTGTATAGAACCCATAGGTTGGTTGAGTTAGGGGAGGTACGAGAAGTTTCTTGCTCGACTTCAGGCATTATTTTGGCATTGAAATCGGCGACGCAGTCGGCTAGTACTTGCGATTTTATCGTTGTTCGCGGCTGATATGTTATATTGTGCTCGCTCAATTCTATGGCCCATTTGGCCAGTCTCCCCGACAATTCAGGGTTATGTAGAATTCCTCTTAGGGGGAAGGTCATCACCACCGATATGGGGTGACATTGAAAATAGGGTCTAAGCTTCCGTGAAGCTATGACCAATGCTAGAGCCAACTTTTCAAGGTGGGGGTACCTCATTTCGGTGTCGACCAGGGTTTTGCTATTATAATAGATTGGAGACTGCGTACCTTTGTTTTTGCGGACCAGTACTACACTTATTACGACCTCTGATACGACCAAATATATCAGGAGACGTTCACCGAGTTCTGCTTTGGCGAGTAGTAAGGCGAGGACAAATATGCCTTTAGTTCCCTTAAGGCCTCGGTGCATTCCGAATTCCACTGGAGCCCGTTGTCTTTCTTGAGCACGTTGAAAATTTTTTGGCATCTATCGGAGGATCGTGAGATGAACCTCGACAGGGTGGCTATACAGTCAGTTATTTTTTTTACCTGTTCTTGCTGGTCAGCACTTTAGGTATCCCTTCGATGGCTTTGATCTGGTCGGGGTTGACCTTGATACCTCTTTGCGACACTAGAAAGCCGAGGAACTTTCCCGAGGTTACGCCGAAGGCACACTTTTCGGGGTTCAGCTTCATGCCGTATCGCCTTAGTATATTGAAGGCTTCTTTCAGATGGTCGATATGGTCTTCTTTCCTTTTGAATTTGACCAACATGTGGTCTATGTACACTTCCATTGTTTTGCTGAGCTGGTCCTTGAACATCTTGGTGACAAGCCTTTGATAGGTCTCCCCTGCGTTCTTCAGTCCGAATGGCATGACTCTATAACAGTAAGTCCCCTGATGAGTTATAAAAGTGGTCTTTTCTTGGTCATCCTCCTCCATGAGGATTTGGTTGTATCCAGAGTAGGCGTCCAAGAAGCTTAACTGTCACGCCTCGAACCTGGGAGGAGGGGAGAGACCGACACCCGGTGCCTCACCTATCCTTGCGTACCAACTTGTGACTAAGGAACTCTAGACATATAATGTCATACTTTGGTCAGGGGCCACATTGCAAGACAATTTGCGAAGAAAACTATAAAACTGAATGGAAACTAACGCCGACTAAATGTCAATATGAAGCTGGGCCGGCAAGGCCATCATAACTGCTGCAATTGACAAGCCAACAGAATAGACATACAAGGCCTACTAGCTCAATATACTGCACTAACTGACATGATATATCTACAAGCCTCTATTGTTGGATGTACTGTGATCGGAACAGGGCCTTGACCTACCCATAACCTCTCTCTCTCTCTCTATATATATATATATAGGATGTACATAAAACTCCACACCCAGCAAATCAAAAGGACGTAGAGCTTACCGATAAAGCTGAATGGCAACACCTACTGAGGAGGTCTATCCGTCTGTCTCTGAACCTGCACGCATGAAATGCAACGTCCCTAGAAAAAAAAGACGTCAGTACGAAATAATGTACCGAATATGCAAGGCAATAATATAACTGAAAGATGAAACTGAACTGATAATAAAATAGCTGAAAGTAATTGGGAGCCAAAGATAATCTCAATATATGCTCATCTGCTGATGCTGACTCAACTCTCTCAATATAGTAAGCGATCTTATAGGGCTCGGTATATGTATATATCTGCTCTGCCGTAGTAGGCTCGCTCATAGGCGTTCGGCCATACTAGGCTCTGTGTCTCGGCCATGCTGGGCTCGCTCATAGGCGCTCGACCACAGTAGGCTTGGTATATAACTTACCATCTGATCAGAGGTTGCCCAATATGGGCCTTCCCATCGATATTCTTGAGAAGGATTGAACCGTACTCCCTTAGAATTGCAACATCTCGTTGTTATTACGCAGTGCAATTTCGTATGAATTTCAAAACTCCCTCACCTTTGTTCCCTGTTTTGTCATTCTGTATGCTATATTATATTTTCCTATGAAACTAATTTGGGAAGGGAAGCTGGAATATTTATATCTTTTAAAATTCCACAGCCACTTCTTGATTTTCAGATTTTAGTAGTCATATTTAACTTGTATATTGAACAATTACACCATTCACGACCTTGTGTATTTTTGTGCCTTAAATTCTATGCCTTTGTAGTATTGTCTAATCTTTGTCAAAGTGGATTTGATCTCCATTGAAGATGAGTTAGAGATGAGTAACATATTCCAGTTCTTACGTGTAAAATGGCTAAGGAATGTTGTCCAAGTGCCTACTAAATACATTGTCAAAAGGCAAGAGTCACTTAACTCTTACTCTACTTGCTGCCTCATTTAGGGGGGGGGGGGGGGGGGGGGGGAGGGGGAGAATTTGTCCCCACCTACAATTATCCATAACTCCTTAATTACATGATTAATCTCTCATTAAATTAATAATTGACCAATTACCCACATAACTACGGATTGTCTCAAATTAATTAAAATACTACTCATTTTTAATACACTTTATACATCATGCTATCATGACTTTTGGTACCTTGTATGGTATTAGTCCATAAATATCAGGTATTATAGCGCGGACCATATTTTATCCCAAATCGACGACCTTCACCAAAACTTATTTTCTTTGATTCGTTTACCCTTTTTCTTTCACGGGACTTACTTATTGCTTGTTATAAATAGCATAAATGCTTTTAATCTCAAGAAAATCTCATCCCCGAGTCTACGTTAATTAACTGAAGACGAAACTTTAACGTATGAAAATACGAGATATAACATCCTCCCCCCCTTAGAAACATTCGTCCTCAAATGATTATTCTCAAAGACTTTGGGAATTTTTTTTTTTGATGGAGTCTCCTCCGTGCACTAGACTAAAACAAACTTGTACGCAGCCAGAAAACATACTATACATGCCACACATGGCCGCTGTCTATAAAGCTTACCTGATGACATACTGTCCTGAATAGGTCTATACTGAGGTATCCCACCTCGAGCCATATCTTCAGTTTGAAATAGGTGGGTGTATTTAGACTTCATTTCTTCCTCCGCTTCCCACGTCATCTCTTCCACATTCTTGCTTCTCCATAAAACCTTCACGGAGGCTAACTCCTTATTTCGTAGCTTGCGGATTTGTCGGTCTGGGATGGAAACCAGAATTTTTTCGTATGACAAGTCCTCCGTAATCTCTACATCATCTGTGGGCACCACTCGGGTAGGATCGTCAATGCACTTCCGTAGCATGGATACATTAAAAAACGGATGGACATACTCCAATTTTGAGGGCAATTCTAACTCATAAGCTACTTGCCCACTCTCCTAGTGATCCTATAAAGCCCAATATACCGTGTTCTAAGCTTGACTTTCTTGACAAACCTCATCACACCCTTCATAGGTGACACCTTCAAAAGTACCCAGTCATTAACCCCGAACTCTAAGTCTCGTCGCCGCACATCAGAATATGACTTTTGACGACTCTGAGCTATCAACAGTCGCTCTCGGATAAGCTTTACTTTTTCTATGGCCTTCTGAACCAGGTCTGGCCCATGTAACCCAGATTCTCCAACATCAAACCACCCTATAGGAGATCTACACTTACGCCCATACAAAGCATCGTACAGAGTCATATGGATACTAAATGGTAACTGTTATTATATGCGAACTCCATAAGAGGTTCATCCCAACTTCTTTAAAAATCCAACACACATGCTCGTAACATATCCTCGAGCGTCTGAATTGTGCGCTCGGCTTGTCCTTCAGTCAGTGGATGAAAAGATGTGCTGGATTCACCTGAGTCCCTAGACCTCTCTGAAATAACCTCCAAAAATGCGCTGTAAACTGGGCCCCACGATCAGATATAACATATATTGGTACTCCGTGTAGTCGCATCATCTCCTTAATATATAATTTTGCATAATCTTCTATTGTATATGTAGATATGACTTGTAGGAAATGGTCTTATTTCGTGAGCCTATCGACGGTCACCCATATGGAATCGAACTTACGATGAGAACGAGGTAAACCCGTGATAAAGTCCATGTTTATCGCCTCCCATTTTCATATCGGGATCTCTATAGCCTGCATTAGCCCTCCGGGCTTCTGGTGCTCTATCTTCACCTGCTGGCAACTAGGACACTAAGCGACAAACTCAGCAATGTTCTTCTTCATATCATTCCACCAGTACACATCTTTAATGTCATGATACATCTTCGTCGACCCAGGGTGAATGGAGTACCACGAATAATGTGCCTCTGACATAATCTTGTTTCATAGCCCTTCTATATCTGGAACGCACAAACAACCCATGTATATAAGAAACCCATATCCTTTGAGTTCAAACATATGCTTCTTCTGCTACGGAACTCTCTCTCTCAGCTGGACCAACGCTGGGTCCTTTGTATTGCATCTCCTTTACTTCAACTATGAGAGATGATTTTGCAGTATTTTGGAGTACAACTCCACCATTGGCAGAGTCTACTAACCGAACCCCAACCAAGCCAATTGATGAATCTCTTTAGTTAATTGTCTTTTCCCGGCCTCTACATGTGCTAAGCTAACATCCCGTTGTTATTACGCAGTGCAATTTCGTATAAATTTCAAAACTCCCTCACCTTCGTTCCCTGTTTTGTATTTCTGTATGCTATATTATATTTTCCTAATGAAAATAATTTGGGAGGGGAAGCTGGAGTATTTATATCTTTTGAAACTCATATAGAAATTCCACAGCCACATCTTGGTTTTCAGATTTTAGTAGTCATATGTAACTTGTATATTGAACAATTACACCATTCACGACCTTGTGTATTTTTGTGGCTTAAATTCTATGCCTTTGTATTATTGTCTAACCTTTGTCAAAGTGGATTTGACCTCCATTGAAGATGAGTTAGAGATGACTAATATATTCCATTTTTTACGTGTAAAATGGCTAAGGAATGTTGTCCAAGTGCCTACTAATTACATTGTCAAAAGGCAAGAGTTACTTAACTCTTACTCTACTTGATGCCTCGTGGGGGGGGGGGGGTTGATGTCCCGGGGGGGGGGGGGGGGAGGGGATTTGTCCCCACCTACAATTATCCATAACTCCTTAATTACATGGTTAGTCTCCCATTAAATCAATAATTAACCAATTACCCACATAATTAAAAATTATCTCAAATTACTTAAAATACTACTCATTTTTAATACACTTTATACATCATTCTATCATGGTCTTATGGTACCTTGTATGGTACTAGTCCATAAATATCCAGTATTATAGCTCGGACCGTATTTTATCCCAAACCGACGACCTTCAACGAAACTCATTTTCTTTGATTCGTTTACCCTTTTTCTTTCACGACTCTTACTTATTGCTTGTTATAAATAACATAAATGCTTATAATCTCAAGAAATTCTCATCCCCGAGTGGACGTCAATTAACTGAAGACGAAACTTCAACGTAGGAAAACGCGAGATAAAACATTCTTCCCCCCTTAGAAACATTCGCCGTCGAATGTTTACTCTCAGAGACTTTGGGAATTTTTTTTTTGCCAGAGTCTCCTCTGTGCACTAGACTAAAACCAACTTGTACGCAGCCAGAAAACATACTATACATGCCACACATGGCCGATGTCTATAAATTGCAACATTGGCTTCACACAACTGTCTATTATGATTTTTCAGAGTAAAAAATAAGAGCTTACCTGATGACATACTGTCCTGAATAGGGTTGTGCTGAGGTATCCCACCTCGAGCCATATCTTCAGTTTGAAATAGGTGAAGGTATTAGACTTCATTTCTTCCTCCGCTTCCCACGTCATCTCTTCCACATTCCTTCTTCTCTTTAAAACATTCACGGAGGCTAACTCCTTATTTCGTAGCTTACGGATTTGTCGGTCTAGGATGGCAACCAAAATTTTTCTGTATGACAAGTCCTCCGTAATCTGTACATCATATGTGGGCACCACTAGGGTAGTATCATCAATGCACTTCCGTAGCATGGTTACATTAAAAACCGGATGGACAGACTCCAATTTTGAGGGCAATTCTAACTCATTAGCTACTTGCCCACTCTCCTAGTGATCCTATAAGGCCCAATATACAGTGGGCTAAGCTTGCCTTTCTTTTCAAACCTCATCACACTCTTCATAGGTGACACCTTTAAAAATACCTAGTCATTAACCCCGAACTCTAAGTCTCGTCGCCGCACGTCAGAATATGACTTCTGACGACTCTGAGCTATCAACAGTCTCTCCCGGATTAGCTTTACTTTTTCTATGGCCTTCTGAACCAGGCCTAGCCCATGTAACCCAGATTCTCCAACAACAAACCACCCTATAGGAGATCTACACTTACGCCCGTAAGCCTCGTACGGAGGCATCTGGATACTAGAGTGGTAACTGTTATTATATGCGAACTCGATAAGAGGTAGATGTTCATCCCAACTTCTTTTAAAATCCAACACACATGCTCGTAACATATCCTCGAGCGTCTGAATTGTGCGCTTGGCTTGTCCGTCAGTCTGTGGATGAAAAGTTGTGCTGAGATTCACCTGAGTCCCTAGACCTCTTTGAAATAACCTCCAAAAATATGCGGTAAACTGGTCCCCACGGTCAGATATAATAGATATTGGTACTCCGTGTAGTCGCACTATCTCTTTAATATATAATTTTGCATAATCTTCTGTTGTATATGTAGATCTGACCTGTAGGAAATGGGCTGATTCGTGAGCCTATCGAAGATCACCCACATAGAATCGAACTTACGATGAGAACGAGTTAAACCCGTGATAAAGTCCATCTTTATCGCCTCCCATTTTCATGTCGGGATCTCTATAGTCTGCATTAGCCCTCCGGGCTTCTGGTGCTCTATCTTCACCTGCTGGCAACTAGGACACTGAGCGACAAACTCAGCAATGTTCTTCTTCATATCGTTCCACTAGTCCACAACCTTAATGTCATGATACATCTTCATCGACCCAGGGTGAATGGAGTACCACGAATAATGTGCCTCTGATATAATCCTATATCGTAGCCCTGCTACATCTGGAACACACAAATGACCCATGTATCTAAGAACCCCATCTTCTTTGAGTTCTAACAAATGCTTCTTCTGCTGCGATACTCACTCTCTCAGCTCGACCAACTCTGGGTCCTCGTACTGCCTCTCCTTTACTTCAGCTTTGAGATGGTTTTGCAGTATTTTGGAGTACAACTCCACAATTGGCAGAGTCTACTAACCGAACCCCGAAAAAAGCCAATTAATGAATCTCTCTAGTTAATTGTCTTTTCCCGGCCTCTACATGAGCTAAGCTAACATCCCATTGTTATTACGCAGTGCAATTTCGTATGAATTTCAAAACTCCCTCACCTTCGTTCCCTGTTTTGTCTTTCTGTATGTTATATTATATTTTCCTAATGAAAATAATTTGGGAGGGGAAGCTGGAGTACTTATATCTTTTGAAACTCATATAGAAATTCCACAGCCATTTCTTGATTTTCAGATTTTAGTAGTCACATGTAACTTGTATATTGAACAATTACACCATTCACGACCTTGTGTATTTTTGTGGCTTAAATTCTATGCCTTTGTAGTATTGTCTAATATTTTTCAAAGTGGATTTGACCTCCATTGAAGATGAGTTAGAGATGACTAACATATTCCATTTCCTACGTGTAAAATAGATAAGGAATGTTGTCCAAGTGCCTACTAATTACATTGTCAAAAGGCAAGAGTCACTTAACTCTTACTCTAGTTGCTGCCTCGGGGGTGGGGGCTGGAATTTATACCCACCTACAATTATCCATAACTCCTTAATTACATGGTTAGTCTCCCATTAAATCAATAATTAGCCAATTACCCACATAATTAAGAATTATCTCAAATTACTTAAAATACTACTCATTTTTAATACACTTTATATATCATGCTATCATGGTCTTATGGTACCTTGTATGGTACTAGTCCATTAATATCGGGTATTATAGTTCGGACTATATTTTATCCCAAATCGACGACCTTCAACGAAACTCATTTTCTTTGATTTGTTTACCCTTTTTCTTTCACGGCACTTACTTATTGCTTGTTATAAATAACATAAATGCTTATAATCTCAAGAAAATATCATCCCCGAGTCTACGTCAATTAACTAAAGGCGAAACTTTAACGTATGAAAACGCGAGATATAACATCCTTCCCCTCTTAGAAACATTCGTCCTCGAATGTTTACTCTCAGAGACTTTGGGATTTTTTTATTTTCCAGAGTCTCCTCCGTGAACTAGACTAAAACCAACTTGTACGCAGCCAAAAAACATACTATACATGCCACACATGGCCGATGTCTATAAATTGCAACATATGGCTTCACACAACTCTCTATTATGATTTCTAAGAGTGAAAAATAAGAGCTTACCTGATGACATACTGTCCTGAATAGGGTTGTGCTGAGGTATCCCACCTCGAGACATATCTTCAGTTTCAAATAAGTGGGTGTATTTAGACTTCATTTCTTCCTCCGCTTCCCACGTCATCTCTTCCACATTCTTGCTTCTCCATAAAACCTTCACGAAGGCTAACAACTTATTTCGTAGCTTGCAGATTTGTCGGTCTAGTATGGCAACCGGAATTTTTTTGTATGACAAGTCCTCCATAATCTGTACATCATTTGTGGGCACCACTCGGATAGTATCTTCAATGCACTTTCGTAGCATGGATACAATAAAAACCGGATGGACAGACTCCAATTTTGAGGGAAATTCTAACTCATAAACTACTTGCCTACTCTCCTAGTGATCCTATAAGGCCCAATATACCGTGGGCTAAGCTTGCCTTTCTTTTTAAACATCATCACACCCTTCATAGGTGACACCTTTAAAAATACCCAGTCATTAACCCCGAACTCTAAGTCTCGTCGCCGCACGTCAGAATATGACTTCTGACGACTCTGAGCTATCAACAGTCGCTCCTGGATAAGCTTTACTTTTTCTATGGCCTTCTGAACCAGGTCTGGCCCATGTAACCCAGATTCTCCAACATCAAACCACCCTATAGGAGATATACACTTACGCCTAGACAAAGCCTCGTACGGAGCCATCTGGATACTAGAGTGGTAACTGTTATTATATGCGAACTCGATAAGAGGTAGATGTTCATCCCAACTTCTTTTAAAATCCAACACACATGCTCGTAACATATCCTCGAGCGTCTGAATTGTGCGCTCGGCTTGTCCTTCAGTCTGTGGATGAAAAGTTGTGCTGAGATTCACCTAAGTCCCTAGACCTCTCTGAAATAACCTCCAAAAATATGTTGTAAATTGGGCCCCACGGTCAGATATAACATATATTGGTACTCCGTGTAGTCGCACTATCTCCTTAATATATAATTTTGCATAATCTTCTGTTGTATATGTAGATATGACCTGTAGGAAATGGTCTTATTTCGTGAGCCTATCGACGGTCACCCGTATGGAATCGAACTTACGATGAGAACGAGGTAAACCCGTGATAAAGTCCATGTTTATCGCCTCCCATTTTCATGTCGGGATCTCTATAGCCTGCATTAGCCCTCCGGGCTTCTGGTGCTCTATCTTCACCTGCTGGCAACTAGGACACTAAGCGACAAACTCAGCAATGTTCTTCTTCATATCGTTCCACCAGTACACATCTTTAATGTCATGATACATCTTCGTCGACCCAGGGTAAATGGAGTACCACGAATAATGTGCCTCTGACATAATCTTGTCTCATAGCCCTGCTATATCTGGAATGCAGAAACAACCCATGTATATAAGAAACCCATATCCTTTGAGTTCAAACATATGCTTCTTCTGCTGCGGAACTCACTCTCTCAGCTCGACCAACGCTGGGTCCTTTGTACTGCCTCTCTTTTACTTCAACTATGAGAGATGATTTTGAAGTATTTTGGAGTACAACTCCACCATTGGAAGAGTCTACTAACCGAACCCCAACCAAGCCAATTGATGAATCTCTCTAGTTAATTGTCTTTTCCCAGCCTCTACATGTGCTAAGCTACCTACAGATCAGCGATTTAAGGCATCTGCTACAACATTAGCTTTCCCTGGATGGTAGAGAATGTTAACATCATAATCTTTCAATAACTCAAGCCATCGCCTCTGTCTAAAATTCAACTCTTTCTGCTTGAAGATATATTGCAGGCTTTTATGATCTGTGAATACATCAACATGAACACCATATAAATACTGTCGCCATATCGTAAGTGCATGTACAACCGCAGCTAACTCGAGGTCGTGGGTCGGATAATTCCGCTCTTTCTTCCTTAACTGCCTTGAAGCATATGCAATCACTTTCCCATATTGCATCAGGTTACATCATAACCCGACACCTGAGGCATCGCAATACATGGCATAACCATCTGGGCCCTCTAGAAGTGCTAGAACTGGAGCTAAGGTCAACTTGTTCTTAAGCTCCTGGAAACTCTGCTCACAGGACTCTGCCCACTGAAACTTAGTTTCTTTCTGCGTCAATTTCGTTAATGGTTCTGAAAGAGAAGAAAAACCCTCTATGAACCTCCAGTAGTATCCTGCTAAGCCTAGAAAGCTACGAATCTCTGTCGGAGTGGTAGTTCTAGGCCAGGATTTCACAGCCGCAATCTTCTGATTGTCTACCTTTATACCTCCATCAGATACAATGTGCCCCAAGAATGCTACCGACTTCAACCAAAACTCACATTTAGTAAACTTAGCATATAATTTACTATCGCGGAGGGTTGGGAGTACCACTCGCAGGTGGTCCGCATGCTCACCCTCTGAACGTGAATAAACCAAAATATCATCAATAAATACTATCAAGAACATATCTAAAAATGGCTGGAATAAACTATTCATCAAGTCCATAAATACGGCAGGTGCATTCGCCAACCCGAAGGACATGACAAGGAACTCGAAGTGGCCATATCGGGTACAGAAGGCTGTCTTGGGAATATATTTCTCCCGAACTCTGACCTGGTGGTACCCCGACCTCAAATCTATTTTTGAAAAGCATCTAGCTCCCTCCAACTGATCAAAGAAGTCATCTATCCTTGGAAGTGGATACTTATTCTTAATAGTTACCTTGTTCAATTTCCTATAATGGATACACATCCTCAGCGAGCCGTCTTTCTTCCTTACAAACAGTACCGGTGCACCCCAAGGTGAGGTATTGGGCCTGATGAAACCTTTCTCCAGCAAATCTTTTAACTGCTCCTTCAACTCATTTAATTCGGCAGGTGCCACTCTATACGAAGGGATGGATATTGGTTGAGTTCCCGAAAGCAAATCGATGTCAAAATCAATCTCTCGCTCTGGAGGAATACCTGGAAGTTCATCTGGGAATACATCTGCGTACCCTTCGACTACTAGAATAGATTGAAGTGTAGGTATCTCATCATCTGCATCTCTAACTCGCACAATATGATAAATGCACCCTTTGGCGATCATCTTCCTCACCTTCAGATAGGAAATAAACCTACCTCTGGGTGTCACTGTATTACCTACCCATTCAAGGACTGGTTCACCCGGAAAATGAAATCTAGCTATCTTTGCTCGACAATCAACTGTGGCATAGCAAGCTGCCAACCAGTCCATGCCCATGATAGCATCAAAATCCAACATCTCTAGCTCAACTAGATCGGCTGAGGTTTGACGACCACAAAATAACACCGTACAACCTCGGTAAACCCGTCTAGAAATAGTCAATTCTCCAACCGGTGTAGATACCGCAAAAGTATCACTTAGCATTTCAGGCACTATACCAAACTTCCCCGCTACAAATGAGGTAATGCACGATAAAGTAGATCCTGAGTCTATCAAGGCATAAGCATCGTGAGAGCAAATGGTCAACATACCTGTCACAACGTCTGGTGAAGACTCCTGGTCCTATTGACCTGCTAAAGCATAGCTACGATTCTGGTTACCACCTGAACTAGATCCTCTACCTCTGTCTCGACCTCTACCATACCCCCATAATATCTATTTGGACAATCTCGCATCATGTGCCCCGGACGTCCACATGTATAACAAGCATCGGAACCGGCTCGGCATTGGCCCAAGTGTCCTCTACCGTAGATGGAACACCGCTGCAAAATTGTCTGCCCTGAACCTCGCTGTCGCTGCAAACCCGACACCTGGGAGCTTTCACTTGGTCCTGACTGAGTGTAGCAGTTATGCCTATAACCCTGTAGCTGAGGTGGCGGAGGCCTAGGTGGCCGTTCGTAGTACTGGGGCCTGTAACTACCCTGAGGCTGCTCTTGAGACCTGGCAAACCTCAGCGTCTTAAGCTTCCCTGACTCAGTGCTCTCTGTACCCTGCTGCCTACGCTTACCCCTTTCTATATTATGGGAAAGTTCCTAAATCCGGGAGATATCCATACTATCATTCAATGCAGCGGTGGCACATGCCTCGGTCAACTCTGGGGCGAATCCTGCTACAAACCTGTGGATCCTGTCCCGCATAGTAGCAACTATGGATGGTGCATATCTGGCCAATGAGTCAAAACGGAGACTATACTCTCGAACACTCATATATCCCTGCTTAAGGGCTAGAAGTTGATCGACTCGAGCCTGTCGGATCTGCCGCGGTACTTATTGGTCAAGGAAGGCATCTGAAAAATTCTCCCAAATAGTTGGAGGTGCATCACGTCCCCTGAACCTTTCCCATCCCTCATACCAAAGGATAGCTATATTCCGGAGTCGAAAAACTTCTAGCTCAACTGCCTCTTTCTCTGTGGTATGCATAACATGAAAGATCCTGTGAAGTTGATCTATGAAATCTTGTGGGTCCTCCCTCTGATCTGTCCCCGTGAAATCTGGGGGACTCAAAGAAATAAACTCTCGGACCCTTGAACTCCCAAACCCCTCGGAAGATCCTGCACTAGCAGATGCCCTAGCCTATTGCTGGGTAACTACCAACTGTGCCAACAAATGCACCGCACTCCTCAAGTCCTGATTTGATGGAGCGGGAGGGTAGGGT
>ML374106.1:25001-52621 GCA_005239525.1 Nicotiana knightiana | reverse complement strand
GGGGGGGGGGGACTGGATGTGCGGTCTCCCTAGGAATCTCCTCAGATGGTGGTGGAGCCGGTAATGGCTAAGTAAGGATCTCTCCCTGGGCCTCCGATTGGGCCATATCTACTGGGGGTACCAGGCTAGTCCCCTCACCTACTGTTGTATCTCTCCTGTGGCTAGCCGTAGTCTTCCTAGTCACAGCTATCTATGTATGCAAATACCAACGGCGTAAGTTTAACTCAAATTTCCTATAATTTAGTTATATAACTCGATTTAGATTTGAAAGAAATGTAACCAACTCCTAAATGCCCTGTAGTCCCCTGCTTATATAATGTGGTGCGCCATACATCTATAAACAAAACCCTACTAGACACGACTTATAGACTCCCTAGGACAGAACCGCTCTGATACCACTTTTTTCACGCCCCGAACCTGGGAGGGGAGAAGGGAGGGGGGGATACTGGCACCCGGTGCCTCACCTATCCTTGCGTACCAACTTGCGACTAAGGAACTCTGGACATATAATGTCATACTTTGGCCAGGGGACACATTGCAAGACAATTTGCGAAGCAAAATATAAAACTGAATGGAAATTGACACCGACTAAATGTCAATATGAAGCTAGGCCGGCAAGCCCGTCATAATTGCTGCAACTGACAAGCCAACATAATATACATATAGGGCCTACAAGCCCAATATACTGCACTAACTGATAAGATATGTCTACAAGCCTCTACTGCTAGATTTACTGTGATCGGACAAGGCCCCGATCTACCCATAACCTATATACATATATATACAGGATGTACATAGAACTCTAGACCCGGCAACTCCAAAGGACATAGAGCTTACTGATACAGCTGAACTCGGGCAACACCTACTGAGGAGGTCTACCCGTCTGTCTGTCTGAACTGTACGCATGAAATGCAGCGTCCCTAGAAAAAAAAAGACGTCAGTACGAAATAATGTACCGAGTATGCAAGGTAATAATATAACTAAAAGATGAAACTGAACTAATAATATAATAGCTGAAAGTAACTGGGAGTCAAAGATAATCTGAAGATATGCTCATCTTCTGATGCTGACTCAACTCTCTCAATATAGTAAGTAAAATAATTGTACGTCCTTATAGGGATCGGTATATGTATATATCTGCTCTGCCATAGTAGGGTCGCTCATAGGCGATGGGGCATACTAGGCTTTGTATCTCATCCATGCCGGGCTCACTCAAAGGTGCTCGGTCACAGTAGGCTCGGTATATAACTTATCATCTGATCAGAGGTTACTCAATAGGGGCCTGCCCATCGATTATAGCTCGACGGTAATGAAAATACTATAATACTGTATATATAGGTTCTAGTCTCTCTTGACTAGAACAAGACAATACTCAATTGAATATGAAGTCCCAATAAGGGAGAATACTGTAGCTTATGAGACTAGAAAAATGTACATAAATTCTGGAATATGAATTTCTCTTTATGTCTCATCATCAACTCATGTAACAGATTTCCTTATTATTTAATAATTCATTTTTAAGTAATGAAATATGATGTTTGTAAGCTTATGCTTGTTGACTAAACCTGGATTATTTTACACTTTGGTATAACTTATGCCGAAATCGTAAAAGTATCAGTGTGTTAGTAATAAAGGTATCTCAACACCTTCAATTAGGAAATCCTTACATAATAATCCATATATTATTTTTCCCTCATTATTTTCCACTACATAAACAATTTCTACATTATTATAATTCGGCATAATTCCCAGATTTTTGGTATTACGAGATCATGCCAAAATAAAGGAAGGGCTTAGCCTTAACATACCTGGAGTAGGGAAAAATCCGTATGATATTCTTGAGAAGGATTTCACCGTACTCCCTTATCATTGCAACATCCCATTGTTATTACGCAGTGCAATTTCATATGAATTTCAAAACTCCCTCACCTTCGTTCCTTGTTTTGTCTTTCTGTATGCTATATTATATTTTCCTAATGAAAATAGTTTGGGAGGGCAAGCTGGAGTATTTATATCTTTTGAAACTCATATAGAAATTCCACATCCACATCTTGGTTTTCAGATTTTAGTAGTCATATGTAACTTGTATATTGAACAATTACACCATTCACAACCTTGTGTATTTTTGTGGCTTAAATTCTATGCCTTTGTAGTATTGTCTAATATTTTTCAAAGTGGATTTGACCTCCGTTGAAGATGAGTTAGAGATGACTAACATATTCCACTTCTTACGTGTAAAATGGCTAAGGAATGTTGTCCAAGTGCCTACTAANCACGGGGGGGGGGGGGGGGTATTTTTCCCCACCTACAATTATCTATAACTCCTTAATTACATGGCTAATTTTCCATTAAATCAATAATTAACCAATTACCGACATAATTAAGAATTATCTCAAATTACTTAAAATACTACTCATTTTTAATACACTTTATACATCATGATATCATGGTCTTATGGTACCTTGTAAGGTAATAGTCCATAGATATCGGGTATTATTGCTCGAACCGTATTTTATCCCAAATCGACGATCTTCAAAGAAACTCATTTTCTTTTATTCGTTTACCTTTTTCCTTTCACGACACTTATTTTTAATACAATTTATGCTTGTTATAAATAGCATAAATTCTTATAATCTCAAGAAAATCTAATCCCCGAGTCTACGTCAATTAACTGAAGACGAAACTTTAACGTATGAAAACGCGAGATGTAACATTAACAACTCGTGCCGTGTTGTTGCGTCGATGAGTTGATCAATGTGCGGCCAGGAAAGAGTCCTTTGGGCATTCTTTGTTTAGGCCGTGAAATCCACGCACATGCGCCACTTCCCATTTTCCTTCTTTACCGTGACCACGTTGGCGACCTATTGGGGGTATTTCAACTCTCTGATGGAGCCGTTGGCGAGTAGTTTTTCCACCTCATCACGGATGGCCTCGTTGATTGTGGCGTTGAATTTTCTTCTTATTTGTCCTACTAGCAGTTAGAATGGATCTACGTTCAACTTGTGCGTCGCAATGTCCTTTGGGATACCTGGCATATTTGCATGGGAGAAAGCGAATAGATCGACATTGTCAGTTAAAAATTTATGAAATTTACCTGGTTCTGAGAGTTTATGGCCGATGTAAGCCTTTTTGCTTTAGTCGTTGTTTTCTATTTGGACGGGGTCGAAGTCTTCTACCATTGACCCCGTGGCCTCCACGATGTCGGAGTCCTTGATGTCGTCTTTCTGTTCGTCGGGTTGGGGCCCCGACTTGGTAATTGCTATGCTTCCGAGCCCGTTCCTTTTAACTGTTGAGTGTATGTACAGTCTTGGGCGATGCGATAGCATTCTTGGGCTGTGCGATTTTTGCCTCGAATGCTGAATATCCCCCACGGAGTAGGAACTTGATTACTTGATATAAGCTGGACGGGATGACCCTCATGGCGTGTATCCAGTGTCGCCCTATGATGGCGTTGTAGGTTGTTTCTTGGTTCATGACATGGGATGTTGTCTCTAAGGTGATTCCCCCCGCCAGGACGGGTAGCGTTATTTCTCCTGAGGTTCGCTCAAATGCATTGCTGAAACTGTTAGTGTTATGCAGCGTGGTATTATCTTGTCCTCGAGTCTCATTTGTGCGAAAACTCGGGGGTGGATAATACACGTGCCGCTCCCGTTGTCTACCATTATTCCTTTTTACATCAATATCTGAAATACGTAAAGTAATGGCAAGAGCATCGAAGTTAGGAAAAGTCAAACTGTGGGTATCTGACTTATCGAAGATGATACTGTCTTCGAGACCATTATACTGTTCATGGGTGATCAACCGCTTCAGTTTATGTGTGGTGGTGAACTTCACGTGATTGATTGCTGCTTCGACGCCTCCTCCGATGATCATTTGGATGGTGGCTTTGGAGGGCCTTGGAGTTGTTCTCGTCCGCGGCCGAAGTTGGATCTTCCTCGATCACTCATCAACTCCTTTAGGTGTCCTTGGTGAAGCATGTTCACCACTTCTTGCCGCAGGGCTATGCAGTCTTCGGTCTTTTGACTTTGCTCCTAGTGGAATTCACAGAGGGCATTCGACTTTCTAGTACTTGGGTAGGACTTTATCTTTTGTGGCCACTTCACCTTCGGGCCGAGTTTCTCTAGTGCCTACACTAATTCTGAAGGGGAAACACACAAATTGTGAGCAGATAATAGTGGAGCATACCTTTTTCGTTTCGTTGAGTCCCTGTACGCGGCCTGGACGACCCTTCTGTATGGTGAGGATGTGGCGGGATGGCTGTTCTGACGTATGGTTCGTGCCTGTCTTAGTTGAGGTGCGGACCTGAATGGTCTCTTCGGCCGTCATTGCGGAAATCTTTCCTCGACTCTGATTGGACTAATGTTAACCATTGGGTTGGGCCGTTAAGGTCGTCCTTGTCTTCTCTCACCTCGGCACAATAGGCGTTGTGAATCTCTTCCCAAGTGGTGGGAGGATATTTCATGAGTCTGCTCAGCAGTTTTCTGGTCTCCCTTGACCCACTTCTATTTAATCCATTTTGGAAGGCCGCCACTGCCATCGCTTCTGATACGTTTGGCAAGCTCATTCTAAATTTGTTGAATCGGGTGAGGAAGTCCCTGAGTCCTTCACCGGGCGACTGTCTGACGACGAATATGTCATTTACCCTGGCCTCCGCCTTCTTAGCCCCAGTGTGGGCGGTGACAAACTTTTCGGCCATTTCCTCGAACGTAGTTATTGACTGTGCTGGTAAATGTGAGTACCATGTTAGGGCTCTCCCTGTTAGGGTTTCGCCGAACTTCTTCAGCAACATTAATGATACCTTCTCTTTGGAGAGGTTGTTGCCTTTTACCGTTGTGATGTAGTAACTGATATGATCTTCGGGGTCTGTTGTGCCATCATATATCTTCAAATGTAGTGTGAGTGTTACATGTTGGGGGAGGAGCGGGTTGCTCGTTAGTGGTTGTTGCAGCGTCTCCTCGTGCGGCGCTCTGACTCGCCCCTTTAACGGGTTTATCGAGGATGTTGCTTAGAGTACTTGTCAACCATGACTCCAGTAGGTTTTTCATTGCTGGTGGTGCTTCTTCTTCGGTTATGGACGTGGAAGCCCCCCTTACGCGTGAAGTGGTAACACTCCCATGAGGGGGGGAGGTGAGTCGCTTCGCCTGGGTGTAACGCTCAACATCACATTCTCCTCGTATTCTATGTCAACCTCGTTGATGGTGTTCATGAGGTTGGCAGTGACATCCACTACGGATTTCAGTCTTTCTTCTCCTTTTCCTGCCATTGTTAGTTATTTCAAAAGATAAAAAGATGGATGTTGTGTGATTTTTTTAGATCTAGGAGAAACTAAAAAAATTTAAATAGAAACCTCCCCACAGACGACGCCAAATTGTTTTACCAAAAAAGTGTTAACCTTTTTCTAAAATGAATTAATGAGAAAGTAAAGGATGGATTCTAATTAAATATAATAACTACTAAATCTGAAGATTTAATGTGCTAACAATATAGGACTGTGTCCGGTAACATTAAATGTTGACTAATAGTGTCCAATGATTGTCAATGAATGCGATGCAGCGTGTGTAGGATGAAAGCAAATAATGGCAATAAATGTAATAAGGAGGAATTGGTCACCCAAATGTTAGATGACTCGGATGATTCTCCTTCATGACAACAACATAGGATAATATAAAATAAAGATGAACACGAGACCCTTGGATCTTGTGAACAAAAAGGTATGTCTAGAACAATGGAATCAGTGGACAAGACAAGCTTCGTATATATTCTTTGTAGTCAACCTTTACAAGTGTGCTCTTATCAGAATCTCCAGATCCCCTTTTGTTCCTTTTCCCTTCCTATTTAAATGAGATATTCCTAAAAAATCCTAAAAAGTACAACCAAAGGAATATTCAGTGAAATATTCCTCCGCTCTATCCTAAACTTATGTAGCGGTTTCTTCCACATGTTCTTTATTCGACCTCGTCAATCATCCTCCTTGAGACGACTCCTCGCCATTAAGTCATGGTCGGCTTAAACCTCGACCACGCCCGTTACAACTGCTAAATTCAATACAAATTTTGACCAATAAAAAATATTCGGGGGAAACATCCTTCCAAACTAAGGTTTTCACACATTGGTGGATTCACACAAAAGTGACCTAAATGTTTTATTGAAGAGATGTGGGGGACAATAACAATTTTGAAACGCTTAAACATAATGCCCAACACATGCATATCAGGTCAGCCCTACATGTTTTTAGTTTGTCATAAAGGTGAGTACGGGTAAAATCGAGGCAATGTCCACCCCGATTCCCCGATGAAAGAACGAAGGGGGAACACGGACCCGTGACCTTGTTATCGGGGACAAAGACCCGTCAAGACTCGGGAAGGATGAATGATATGTCTGACATCTGATGCGTAAAGTGACACACCCCAGACCGAGTGTGGCTTCTAGACCTCGGGAGACGTGGTGGATAGTTATGCACGACTGATAGGGGCCGCAATACTCGCCCTCAACCAGATATCACGGCGCGAATCTTGCTCGATGTCGATTATAGATCAATAATTACCGTTTGACCTTTCTTAGACTTGTTTTAGGACAAAAAACTTTCCTACTATATAAACGGAAAATTCTCTTTAGTCTGATACATTGTAACACGCGATTCAAGGCAAGAAAAGTTTATTTTACCTTCTAGCTATTGTTAAGAATTTTTCTCACTTGTTCTATTATTCATTCACGACTGGGCTCGAACCGAAGGTCCAACCGAGGACAAGGTCATTGTTCAACCTAAGTTCAAGCTTGGTCATAACATTGCAGTTGGTTTGATCGTTTATGTCGTTTCTAATTCATCTATCTAATATTCTTAATTATTCATGTTGAATTAAAAAACATATCCTTAAAATCGCGTACAAATTTAATTGTTACCTAATTTTGGGGTAAACAAAAGGAAATGTTGCTTTGAGTACTATCCCACTGATCAATGAAAAAAAAGTTACTTTTCGATTTTCTCAATTAGGAAATCGATGATTAATTCCTTTGAGCTTGCCAATGATTTTTTTACGAGTTGTGTTTGTAATCACTGTAATAGCATGAAACTGATAATCAATCGCTTAAATTAGCTATAGGCCATTACATAACAGCATCCGGCAATATACAAGGAATTTGCGTTTGATTACTGTTTATAGTCAATATAGTTTTACATGAATATTTAGGAAAGAAATCTGAACACAAAAGACTTCTGAGTCAGTCTAGTTTTTAAATTTTTGACAACTCAATGCAAAAAAAAAAAAAAGACGAAGAAGAATTTTCCCGTTTCGCACAAGTGCTAAATTGTCAAGCACTACTGTACATGGACAGATGAAAATTCAGAGCCAAATACAGTATGTGAACACCCAATTTTCGCCCCGTATGAAAATAACTCTTAAAAATAGACCAAAATACTTTTTTATGAATTTTAGGAGTTTTTCTCTATTTTAGTTGCATTTCATGCATGTTTAAAACTTTAAAATTATAGAAAAATCATAAAAAATTATCACATTTTTCATTTCATGCCATCTTAGGTTTAATTTGCATTTTTAGGAATTAATTACTTATCAAATTGTAGACTTAATACATTGAAATTACAACAAATAATAATTCAGTAGTTTCACATGCATTTTTAGTTAATTAATAGAAAATAACGATAATTAGTTTAATGTTACAAAATAGGCTTAATTTGCGAATATGGAGTTAAAATGGCTATTATTTAAGCTTGATTATTTGCTGATGAGAGAAAGGAAAGGCAGCTATTTGGACCAAGCATTTTCGGCAGCCCAATTACCAAAATCCGCCCCTTTTTGTCCCAAATCCGGTCCAGAACCCACGACCCGCATGCCCGACCAGTTTTCCCTCATCTGTTAAAACAAACGAAGACTAAGACCTAAAAAAGACCGAATCACTAAGACCTAATCTCGATCAAGCTGCGCCGTTTTTCCCCTATCCCCTTCTTCTTCCTCATGGACACCCACATACCTAAATGAAATAGATCCCCTCCCTTACCAAAAATAGTAACGGCGCAACCCCCTCCGTTGGACATCGTGACTTGTTCCAAAAAATAATTCCATAAATATTAAAAGTGGTTCAAAAGGTTAAAAAATGCACAATAGGTTCAAAATACTTAAACAATTAGATAATTAGGCCAAATATCAATAGTTAAGCGATCGTGTTAGAACCACGGAATTCGGAAGTGCCTAACACCTTCTCCCGGGTTAACAAAATTCCTTACCCAGATTTCTGGTTCGCAGATATTTTAAACAGAGTCAAAAACTTCCTCGGTTTGGGATATTAAAATAAATGGTGTCCCGAAACACCGTAAAAAATTCGGGTGGCGACTCTAAAAATTAATAAAAAATCCCAAGCTCGAATAATGTCACTTTAATTGAAAAAACTCGCTAATCCATCCTTGTCGGAGGAAAAAAGGAGGTGTGACAGCTCTGGCGACTCCGCAGGAGATTAGAACCCAAAATCTCTGGTTTAGGGTTCAAGAATTCGAGCTTAGAATAACGGTTATATTTGGCTTTATTATCTGATTTTTTACGCTTGAACCTAATGTGCTAAATGTTATTTTTTTACCGCTTTGATATTGTGTGAACTGCATATAAACTGTGCTGAAATCCTTCATCTCTCAGAGTCTTCTAATTCATCTGGGAAGTGTGCACTTCGTGTGACTTCTTTTCTGTTAGAGTCATCCAAATTTTAGAACGAGGTACGGATAAGTTGCAAAGTAGGTGAAGCTTCTGTATTCCCGGTACACTGCCCCGACCTCGGCTCGAGCTGTCCGCTCGGGTAAGCCTTGTCTAGAACAAAACCCCAAGATTTAAACCTGGTATAACATAGCCTCATGTCGGATCCCTAGTAGGAACAATTATTTGCATCATGTGCATTTGACTTAGGAGACTCAACACAAGGGTTAGGTCTGTCTAGGACAGGTGCACCCAATTTAAAGACCATCATGATGCATCTTACGTGCTACTTGCATATCTAGTTGTTTCGGCTTGCATGTTGACTGACTTCTAGAATAGAGAAAGAAAATGAAAATAAAGAATAAAAGGAAAATGAAAATAAATAAAAAAGAAAAAGGAAAAAACAAGAGTGAGAGGTAGGTATTTGAAAATTTTCGAAACTCTGCCAAAGTTTTGAAAAAAAAAAAGAAAGAAAATAAGCCAATGTTTTCAAAAAGCCATGTTTCCTCTGTTATGTCAAAACGACAGACCTACGCGGCTCTGATTCTCACCGGATGTGAGATACGCAGGCAAACCTCATCGGTTCCGGCCCTCAATTTTTAAAAATCCAAAAATATTTTCTGTTACTTCCTTCTGTAAAAGTAGTTTTTTGAGACCCCAATTTTCAAAAATCCAAAAAAATAAAAAAAAAATTCTTTAATTCCTTTTTAGAAGTCTTTCTTTAGAAAATCCCAAATAAAAAAATTTAAAACCAAATATATTTTCTTTCATTTTAAGAAGTCTTTCATTCAAAAAGAAAATCAATTCAATATCCAAAAAAATATTTTCTACGTTTTTTTTAAGAAGTATTTTTCCCAAAAATTCAAAAACAAAAATCAAAAATCCAATAAAAAATATTTTCTTTCTTATTTAAAAGTCTTTCTTTAAACAATTTCGAAAAAATAAAATTAAAATAAAAAATCCAAAAATATTTTCATTCTTCTTTCGAAAATCGAAAAGAAAATTCAAGCTTCAAAAATATTTTCTTTTTATTTAGAAGTATTTCTTTCATAAATTCAAAATAAAAGTCCAAAAATCCAAAAATATTTCTTTTCTTCTTTAGAAATTTTTCTTTCGAAATTCCAAAAAGAAATATATATTTTATTTCTTCTTTATAAGTCTTTCTTTTAAAAAATTATCAACAAAAAAAAACAAATCTTAATCCAAAAATATTTTCTTTCTTCTTTTTAAGTCTTTGTTTCGAAAAAAAAATTCAAATCCCAAAAAAAAAGAGCTAGGTTATTTACTTTATTCCCAATCTTCCCCAACTACGCAAGATCTAATTCGTGTTTACACATGATACGTAGGCAACCCACATCAGGTTCAATCGAATGAAGAAAAAAAAGAAAAAAGAAAAAAGAAAAAAAAAAGGATAATAAGGACCGACTTACTCCATTCTAACGTGTCTTTTGTTTTGGATTGTGAAGAAATCTTTTGAGGTGGTCGGTTTGTGGTAAGCTGCAACACAATTCACAAGGTCCAAGAGAAAATGCCAATGACAACTGACATCGAAGCTGTTACGAGCGGTCATGAGACTCAAGGTCAGAGGGTTCAACAAGAGTCTACCATGGGTGAGGAAAATAGAGTACCGAAACCCAAAATGACTGAAATGTATCAAGCATGGGCCAATGGTCAAGGATCACCACTTTCTTCTCATGGTTTCCCAGAGTTCACATCCATCACGAATACTACCATTCCGGTCTCATTTTCTGATCAATCATGTCCACCTGGGTTCCGTCTTTATCCTAACTGTACGACTACAACTGAAACTTCTGTCACGCGCTCCCAAAGTATGCCATTGACAACCAATCAAACAACTGCGGTTGTTATGCATGTCTTCACTGTCCCACAACCAACAGTAGTACAGAGGAAAACTCATGAGTCACAATTTGCTACCCATCAAGAACAGTACTACTCTCCTGAGTACCACTTGTACTTATTTGATCTTCCTGCAAAGATTGAGAAGCCTGCCCGGAAGATGGCACATGATGAAATGACCCAAGACTGAAAAGCTTAGAACAACAGTTGAAAAACATGCAAGGGTTGGCAGGTCAGAAGCCTTCAAGACACATCTTGCTGGTATGTTTGGGATGACATGGCTCAGGCCTTTGTCAAACAGTTCCAATACAACATCGACATTGCCCCAGATCGCAATTCCCTTTCCAACCTGAAGAACAAACCAACTGAAAATTTCAGGGAATATGCCATTAAATGGAGAGAGCAAGCGGCTAGAGTTAAGCCACCCATGGATGACCACGAGCTAATCACTGTCTTCCTTCAGGCGCAAGAGCCAGATTACTTTCAAAACATAATGTCCGCAGTTGGAAAATCCTTCTCGGAAGAAATCAAAATGGGAGAAATGGTAGAGAATGGCCTTAAGACAGGCAGAATTATAAGTCAAGCAGCTCTCAAAGCCGCAACTCGGGCTGTCCAGATTGAATCTGATAATCTTAGCGACACAAAGGAGAATGATGAAGAAATTATGATGACATCAGGGTCGACAAGAGGTCTTAGGAGAACATCTCGAAGGTGTGACCAACCTCGTCTGTTTTCCGATGATTCCCATGAGCACTACTATCCACCTCAGAATCCACAATACTATTTTTGCTCCACCTGAGTATGTTGTCCAGCCACCAAGGCACCCCAGAAGGCAAGCATCAGCACTGCAAAATCTCCACCAACCTCCACAAAATTTTCAAGTGCCCTATAACCCGCATCCAAGCGAGGGGTATAGAGGGGAACAAAGGTTAAAAGATAATTTTACACCAATAGGAGAGTCTTATGCAAGCTTGTTTGAGAAATTAAATCATTATGACATGATTGCACTTATTCCTCCAAATCATGTGGACCCAAGTGCAAGAAGCTTTGACCCTTCTAAAAGGTGTAAATATCATTCCAATGCCCAAGGTCATGATGTTGAAAGCTGTCGGGATTTGAAAAGAGAAATTGAAAGGATGATCCAGGAAAATCTGATTGTGATCCAAGACACTTACACCCAGAATATCACGCAGAATCATTTACCTGCACATGATGATGCACACTTTGTGAGGATGATGCGTGGTGACATGGAGTATGAGAATCCTCTCGGGAACTTACTAACTGAAGTTGATGATTTTGAAATTGGAGAATGCTCTGCTGATTCTGATGAGCAAATTTGTGGCTAAACGTCAAGCTTAGCAATTGAAAAGCCATTCCCTCCTCACTAGAAAGGAATCTTGGTAGCTTGTTTTGATGTTTTTTCTATTATCTGGGTTATTTCAGGGTTGTGATCCAGATTTTACTTATTTTATTGAGTCAAACCCTTCTATCCTTCTGTTCTGTTTGTGTCATTCTTGTCTGTCTGTTTTGTTGCTATTTTCATTATGCGGGTTATTTTAGGGTTGTAACTCGGATTTTAGGTTGTTTGTCTTGTTGTTTACTCAATGAAATATAATTTATCCTTTTGCGTCATTCCATGCTTAGTTCTTTTCCCACTAGTTTTAGTGATATGACATGANCACCTTCAAATCATTGTAAAGATCAGGCTTGAGGATGTTTGATCAATTGAAGCTTGGTCAAAAGTTTGGCATTAATGGATGAAAAGTGTCTTTCAACCACGACACACCAAGAAGATAGACATGTTCATCAACGCTATGATCGCAAAAAGATAATATGTTTTGGCGTTCTAGAGGCTGGGAGACCTTTTTTTCTATCTAAACACTTTATACCCTTCTCTACCCCTTTTGAACTGGTGTCATTTTTCTTCGACCACCCTCTTTTGGAATCAAGTTTAGAGTCGAAAGTGAAAATGCAAAAAAAAAAATAAAATAAAGAAAGGTCCATGCTGCAAGAGTACAAACTGGGGCAACTCTTACAAAGTTCAAATGAAAAAAAAAAAGAAAAGAAAAGAACAATCTGAGATCTATGCCCTAAAAAAAGAAGTTGGGATAATTTGTTTTAAAAAAAAAGGAGAAATAAAGAAATATGAGAAAGAAAAACATGAGAAAAAGGAAAGAAAGATGAAAAATAGTTAGGTCAGATGTTTGAACTACCTTAGACCTGATTCCTAAAAAAAGAGGATACGTAGGCGGCCTTACACAGTTCAGTCCAACCAAAAAAGAATTCAAAAAAAAATCCAGAAAAATCCCTAGTAGCTAAAACTGGGGCAGAAATTTTATTCCACTTTTGAAAGAGTCGATTCCAAGAGTTGTAAGCCTATAACCCCTCATTATGAGTCTACTTTAATCTTTCATGCCGACCCTCCTTTCCAACCCTATCCAAAAACTTTCCAAATAAAGACCTCCTAATGTGCCTTCAAGAATGCCAAGAGAAGCATGTAATGAGCAACGGTTTCCACACGACATAGAACACTGTCAAGTTTCTCACAAAAGAAAAAGGAAAAGAAAATAAAGAAGAAAAGAAAATGAGAGTCTTACTAGTGAAAACCCTCACAGGCACTGTAAGACGATGGTAAGTAGAGATAAATAAATGAGAGAGACGTGTTGGTGAAAATCTCTCGGGGCACACCACTAGTCAAAGGTGAGTCGTGAAGCTGATGCAAAGAATTGGCAATAACAAGCCCGACTTTAAAGGTCATAGGAATGGTAAAAGGAAAGATTAGACCAGTTTGATAGATCAGGCCGTTGAGTACAAAATGCATGTCATAATCATTAAGGCTAGTTATCGCAAAATAAAAAGAAAAAAAGAAGAAAAAAGGGGGCTCTCCCTTCTGTCCTTCCCAACAGGGGCATTTCTTGTTAATACTTGCTTCTTTGCATCATTGTGTCCTTCACTCTGAGTGAGTACAAGCAAGAAAAGATTTCAAAATCTGCTGCCGCCTTTTCAGTTGCACAAAGTAAATTTGGCCAGCGCACTCAGTTTTTACAGTCAACATGCATTGAAGATTCATGCAAAGGCTTCCCCCCCAAAAGAATCTTGTCAGCCTATTCGNCCCCCCCCCCAAAAAAAAGAATCTTCTCAGCCTATTCGGTTGAAGCAAGCAAAGATAGCCTCAAGGTTAATCACAGATCCTTTATAGTACCGAACAAGGACTATGAAGTGTGCACATCGTGCAAAAGGCACTTACCAGTTGTGATTCTCTCTGACGGACAAATTGCTCAAAAGTAAAACCCATTCATGATATAAGAAAAGGTTATCCAAGAAAAGAAATCTCTTTTGAGATAAGGCTGATTGGGACACAAATACAAATGGTACTGGATGTGAAACAATTATGATTGATGCAGATAAAAAAAGTCTCTTGAAACCGACTCAGACTGATTCAGCAAAAGCCAAGCTGCCCAGGACTCAAGGACACAAACTGACCACCACTTTTAAAACTGACAAGATTTTCTTTGTTTGAAACAGGAACAAAGCAGTACAAGGAAAGTGGTTNAAATATGAGAAAGAAAAACATGAGAAAAAGGAAAGAAAGATGAAAAATAGTTAGGTCAGATGTTTGAACTACCTTAGACCTGATTCCTAAAAAAAGAGGATACGTAGGCGGCCTTACACAGTTCAGTCCAACCAAAAAAGAATTCAAAAAAAAATCCAGAAAAATCCCTAGTAGCTAAAACTGGGGCAGAAATTTTATTCCACTTTTGAAAGAGTCGATTCCAAGAGTTGTAAGCCTATAACCCCTCATTATGAGTCTACTTTAATCTTTCATGCCGACCCTCCTTTCCAACCCTATCCAAAAACTTTCCAAATAAAGACCTCCTAATGTGCCTTCAAGAATGCCAAGAGAAGCATGTAATGAGCAACGGTTTCCACACGACATAGAACACTGTCAAGTTTCTCACAAAAGAAAAAGGAAAAGAAAATAAAGAAGAAAAGAAAATGAGAGTCTTACTAGTGAAAACCCTCACAGGCACTGTAAGACGATGGTAAGTAGAGATAAATAAATGAGAGAGACGTGTTGGTGAAAATCTCTCGGGGCACACCACTAGTCAAAGGTGAGTCGTGAAGCTGATGCAAAGAATTGGCAATAACAAGCCCGACTTTAAAGGTCATAGGAATGGTAAAAGGAAAGATTAGACCAGTTTGATAGATCAGGCCGTTGAGTACAAAATGCATGTCATAATCATTAAGGCTAGTTATCGCAAAATAAAAAGAAAAAAAGAAGAAAAAAGGGGGCTCTCCCTTCTGTCCTTCCCAACAGGGGCATTTCTTGTTAATACTTGCTTCTTTGCATCATTGTGTCCTTCACTCTGAGTGAGTACAAGCAAGAAAAGATTTCAAAATCTGCTGCCGCNCAAAGGGAAGTTTCTCAAATCTTTACCTTTATTTGTTTTGCTAGTATGCACAAATGTTGCCATTTCACTTCACATTTTTCCTCCTAGGATAAAAAATTCCTAGTCTGATGGATTTTCCTCCAATAAAAATATTAGTCTGATAAATTTTTTCTCCTTAGATAGAAGACTTAGTCTGATAAACTTTCTCCTAGGATCAATATCTTAGTCTGATGAATCTTTCTCCTAAGATAACAAAAAGGGGGATCTAGTATGATAAATTTTCTCCTAGGATTAAAATCTTAGTCTGATGAATCTTTCTCCTAAGATAGAAGATCTAGTCTGATGAGCTTTCTCCTAGGATCGAAATCTTAGTCTGATGAATCTTTCTCCTAAGATAACAAAAAATAAGGGACCTAGTCTGATAAACTTTCTCCTAGGATCGAAATCTTAGTCTGATGAATCTTTCTCCTAAGATAACAGAAAATAAGGGACCTAGTCTGATGAATTTTCTCCTAGGATCGAAATCTTAGTCTGATGAATCTTTCTCCTAAGATAACAGAAAATAAGGGACCTAGTCTGATGAATTTTCTCCTAGGATCGAAATCTTAGTCTGATGAATCTTTCTCCTAAGATAAAAAAGCTAATCTGATAAACTTTCTCCTAGGATAGAAATCTTAGTCAGATGAATCTTTCTCCTAAGATAACAAAAATAATGGACCTAGTCTGATGAATTTTCTCCTAGGATCGAAATCTTAGTCTGACGAATCTTTCTCCTAAGATAGAAGACCTAGTCTGATGAACTTTCTCCTAGGATCAAAATCTTAGTCTGATGAATCTTTCTCCGAAGGTACCAAAAAAAAATCTTAGTCTGATGAATCTTTCTGCTAAGATAAAAGACCTAGTCTGATGAACTTTCTCATAGGATAGAAATCTTAGTCTGATGAATCTTCTGCTAAGATACCAAAAGAAAAAAAAAAGAAACCTAATCTGATGAACTTTCCCCTAGGATAGACGTCTTAGTCTGATGAATCTTTCTCCTAGATATATATAAAAAATAAAAATAAAAATTGAAAAAAAAACAAAAAATCCTTCTTGATTCATTTTAGCATAGATACACAATTCATTAGTCTCATTTTCCAACATAAGGTCTCCATTCCCTAGTTGTATTTTTCGACATAAGGTCTCTACTCCCTAGTCGCTTTTCCAACATAGGGTCTCCACTCCCTAGTTTATTTTAGACGTAGGGTCTCCACTCGCTAGTCTTCTTTCCAACATAGGGTCTCCAATCCCTAGATTATTTTATTTTTAGACATAGAGTCTCCACTCCTTAGTCTTCTTTCCAACATAGGGTCTCCAATCCCTAGTTGATTTCATTTTTAGACATAGGGTCTCCACTCCCTAGTCTTCTTTCCAACATAGGGTCTCCAATCCCTAGTTGATTTCATTTTTAGACATAGGGTCTCCACTCCCTAATCTTCTTTCCAACATAGGTTCTCCAATCCTTAGTTGATTTTATTTTTAGACATAGGGTCTCCATTCCCTAGTCTTCTTTCCAACATAGGGCCTCCAATCCCTAGTTGATTTTATTTTTAGACATAGGGTCTCCACTCCCTAGTCTTCTTTCCAACATAGGGTCTCCAATCCCTAGTTGATTTTATTTTTGGACATAGAGTCTCCACTACCTAGTCTTCTTAACAACATAGGGTCTTCAATCCCTAGTTGATTTTATTTTTAGACATAGGGTCTTCACTCCCTAGTTGATTTTACTTTTAGGCATAGGGTATTCACCCCCTAGTCTGCATTCACTCCGGGTACACAATTCCCAGCTTTTCGTTGCTTTCAATAATAAAGTAGCATAGATTTTATTACAATAACTCGCGAAATTTTCCTGGTGAAAACTGGGGCAGAAAATTTCGTTCATTTGTTTTTGATTTTGCGCAGATTACAATTTGGTTGGCAAAGACATTAAGGGCTAGAGTTTTAGCCGGTTTTGAGGTAAGTAACGTTTCCAAACTTGGTTCTGAAGGTTTGAAACCCCGAACTATATGATATATGATTATAATTTAGGTGACACACATGCCAAGTGACGGTCGTGCGGGCGTACACCGAGTGATTTGTGGTCTGGTTCATCCCATGGCACCGTCTAGAAGCTATTTCGAGTTGATATCCGTACTTTTATTGGCGTGGTTAATGTGAACATGCTAGAATTCATGCCAAGTCAAATGGTAGGGCTTCACGCCAAAAATGCTGAGACCCGAGTGGTCATATATTGTTGTCTCCTTATGTGTTTAATTGATTTTGTATACTCAGTCCTGTCATAGCATATCATTTCATGCCTCAGTCTCGGTAATTGTTGATTATATATATATTTATCATTATTTCAGGCTAGTTCATGCATCTGTGAGCCCATGTGAGCGAGACTGGAGAGTAATGTCTGAGTGAGGCCGAGGGCCTGTTATTGAGATAGTTGAGATCGGACTGCACACCGCAACGATACTCTGATCATGCCTTCGTTGGCTTGATATAGTGCTTGGGCCAATACGAGCCCCTACGGAGTCTTTACACCCCCAGTGAGCGCATTGATATTGAGGAATGGATCTTCCCTGGACATGGATCTTGTCCGAAGTTGATGGTATGTGAGGGATGGATCGTCTCTGGACATGGATCTTGTCCGAGTGTTGTATTTCGCAGATGAATCTTCTCCGTGGGGGCTGGATTGGCCTTTTCCTCAATACTGAGTGACTACGGTCGCCGGTGTTTATGCATATTCCGGGATGGACTTTCCCTGGGCCTGGGAGCCATATACAGTACTAAGTGGACTTCTGTGTGAGAGCTGTGAGCACCATGTGCCTTTCCATACTGTTTATACATTGGCATGTAGAGTACTGAGATATACCTGGGTTACTTATCATATCGGTCATATTCTGTTTTCATTATTTATTGAAATTATGAGCATGCCTAAATTCTGCGTATTGTTTTCATTACAATTATTGAGGTTTAGTCTGTCACTACCTCTCAGCCCGTAGTTTGGGTTCGTTACTTCTAAGTTGGCGTACTCACGTTACCCCCTGCACCTTGTGTGCAGATCCACATCGGGACCCGGCAGTGGTTGCTGAGTGGCTGTCAGAGTTCCTTTGGAGGCATTGAGGTAGCAGCTGGCGATCGCAGCTTCGATTATATCCTTCTCTATCTACCTGTCTTATTTAATTATTTCAGACAACTTTATTTCGACATTGTATTTTGATATTCGATGTAGTAGCTCATGACTTGGTGACACTAGATCTGGGTTTGGGTTTTCTCTTACTTATGTTTTCAATGATGATTAAACTCTTAAATGCTTTATAAATATGAGACTTTTGCTGCAAATATAATGGATTTTTATGAAAATATTTGTTAACCAAATGAAATGTGTGGCTTGCCTGACTTTACGATAGGCGCCATCACGACTGGGTATTTCGGGGTCGTGACAGGTAGTTAGACCGACCATGTTCTATGGAGCCGAGTGTTGGCCAGTCAAGAAATCTCATGTTCAAAAGTTGAAAGTAGCGAAAATGAGGATGTTAAGATGGATGTGTGGACATACCAGAGAGATACGATTAGGAACGAGTATGTTAGGGACAAGGTAAGTGTGGCTCCTATAGAAGATAAGTTGCGGGAATCGAGGCTGAGATAGCTCGGACATGTGAAGAGGGGAGACCCTAATGCCCCGGTTAGGAGGTGTGAGAGTTTGAACATGGCGGGCCAGATGAGGGGTAAAGGGAGGCGTAAGAAATATTGGGGTGAGGTGATTAGGCAGGACATGATGCTTATTCAGCTCACCGAGGACATGATCCTCGATAGAAGAGTGTGGAGGTCGAGGATTAGGGTTGTGGGTTGGCAGGCAGTCCAAATTTTCGTCTAGGCATCCTAGTACTAATCTTGTATTTTGCTATGCCTAGCCATTGCTCTTTCACATTGTGTCATTATTTCCAGCAAGACTGCATTTATTTTTATAGTATCATAGTCTTAGATATCCATTGTTACACGTATGTCCATTTGCGTTCATGTCTAATTACCTGGTTGTTGCTACTGTTTGTTTGTTGCTTCATTTTCACTTCCTTTGAAACGAGGGTATTTAAAAAACAACCTTTCTACCTCATTAGGTAGAGGTAAGAATGCGTATATTTTATTCTCCCCAGACCCCACTTGTAAAATTTCACTGGACTTGTTGTTATTGTTTCGAAGAAGCTTATGTTTTCACTTACATATTTTTTACAAGACCTAAAAGTAACAGAGCTCAGTAAAATATCCCTATGTAATTATGTTGTAACCATTTTTGTTGGTAATTATTGTAATATATAGTATGCTAGTATAAGTATCTTTTGAAGCAAAGAAAGAAAAGTATGTGAGTGTTGTATTTTGGTTATGATTGTGTTTGGTGTTAAGTACTTAAGGTCGTTTGGTAGGATGCATTAGAAAAAATAATGTATGCATTAACTTTTTTATATTACTAATTCCTTGTTTGATATACCTTCTCAATTTATGTATTACTAATGCAAACATTAGTTATACAACTTATTTGGTATTATTTTATGTATAATTAATACATAGCAAATCATAGTATTAGCAATACCAAAGTTATTAATGCATGTATTAATATAATTAAAGACAAAATTAAAGTCCCTTAAAGCTAAAGAATATGAAGGGCATTTTTGTAAACAACTAATTTTGTTATAAATTATGCAATGCATCTTAATTTTTAATATACTACACCAAACAGCGAAAAGAAACAATGTATACATAACTAATACTTATAGTACTAACTCATGCATTATTAATCCTTACATTACTAATACACCTTATTCAACACTATTCTTATAACCCTCTTTCTCTTTCCCGATATATATATTTTTCCAGTATCAGGATGAATCAAAAAAAGAAGCTGAATAATTAATGACTATCCTAAGATGTAAGTGTGAAAAGGGAATGTGAGATGTAATAAAGCTAGTCTTTATAATTACACTTGATATTGAACTGGAAATGTTGTTTGACTTTTTCCTTTATGGTCTTGCCTAACTTTATCCCAGAGTCTTAACAAATTGACATGAAATAAATAATACGCTTGTCTGAATTAATGCAACAAAAGGTGAAGAAAAGATCATTTTTATATTATCCATCTTAGTTTGAAACAGGTTTCTCCATGATCTCCCACCAAAAACGAAGTAAGAGAAGCCGAAGCAAAAAGAAATACTTCTGTGAGATATTGCAAATTGTGTAGACGGGGTCATCCAAACATGAATTGGCCCCCCAAACAAAAAGCAAAAAACAAAATAAAGGTAAAACAGAAGTTCCACGAACATGTCTTTTTTGGTGGTCAAGTGGTGTACTGTCATCTAAAAGCATAAGAAGAAGAAATCAGAAGAAACCAAAAACCGCAGAAATTCATAAAGATGTACATAAGAGATAGGGGAAACGTACGCGTAATTAAAACAGAAATGCACTTTCGAGTCTACTGGAGTAATTCAAAAACACAATAAGTGCTTTTTCTTTGGACGGTCGACGGAAATTAGAAAACAGCGACTCTCTAGGCTATGGTCGTTCAAAGACTGGCTGTATCCTTTATCCTTGTACTAATTGACTACTATATGAACACTTACAGTTTAAGAATATTATTGATCAGGTCATTTTTACTTGTTATGATCGATAATTTTTGTTTTTGTTTTCAAGATTACAACTTACAAATTTACATTTTAAGAAAACTTACTTGTAAAGATCCTTTTGATAATCTGATTGTGTGAAAGATTTCTTATACTGAAATTATATGTTACTTAAATAAACTCAATCTCTTTAGTATGGGTCTTTAACGTCATTGAAGTTATATTGTCAATCTTTTCGTGTTTTGATATTTTTATTTGTAGAATTTACAATTTTGAATGTTTTTTCTTAACCTAATAACTAGGAGTTTTTTTTTTTTTTTTTTTTTTTTTTTTAAAATTCCCTCCCGATTTAGGAGGATCTATAGTGTTTTCCATACTTCCTCTATAGCGTGGCTCGAATTCATGACCTAACAGTCGTGGGAGGAGGTGTTTTACCAACTGAGCAAGCCTCACATATCAATACTAGGAGGTTATACGTGTATAATTGTGTACATGGTTTAATCACACCCAAAAACATAAAAAAGTTAAATACAAACATCATGTGTTATACAATTAGTCGCTTAATTCTAACTAGAGCTAACTAATTTTGAGGTGATATGGAATAATATGGATGGTGGTCTTTTGTATTTCTAGCTACTAATTTCAGGAACTCAATATAGCATTGTTAACATACGTATGCTTGACGTAGTGCTTACATGGAGAAAATCGTTGTTGGCCTAAAAGACAACAACGTATGATTAATATTAGGATCGTATGAGTAGAAGGTAAATATAGACAGCTTATGTGGCGAATGGCAGATTAGTTGTCGTGTAAGGTTTGTAGATGCTCTATTCCTTCTGCTATATATACATAGTTGACTATGAAGGTATAGTGTGTACACAGTTCAATTCCATGCATATTTGATTACTTATGGACTTCTGCTGTATAAGAAGAGTGGTTTCTTTGACCTTCCACTTGGTTTTTACTAGTCAGCTACAAAATGAAAACCCCATTATTTTTAATATATTATTTTGTTATACATTCTTGTCTTGACTTTGGGTGATTAGCTAGTCAAAATGGAAGAGTTGGTATGTGAACTTGTTTCTTCAAAATAGAAGTGATAATTGAAAATATTTCTAATTATCTTTCATGTAAGTAAAATATAATAATTGAGAGGTGTTTCACAAAAATCTCAAGAACAAAAATGTTGGATTAGCTAAGTAAGAAAAATGCTGCACTATAATTTTTAAAGAAAAGTGGAAAATATATAAGATGGGATTGGATATACTAATATGTCAAGAGCCTCTACATCTATTCAAAGCAATAATTGATTGGAGTCCAATAATGACTTATGAGTTGCATCTTTGTTAGCCATCATTGTTTTTGTCGACTTCTGAATTGTAGTGTTGTCGGAAGTGACTTTTCGTCTATGCAACAGAAACTAAATATGGGTTTAATTCTGGATTACTGTCACCATATCTTTTCCTTATTAATCTTTTCTATGAGTTGGTAATGCCATTTTCCAGGTTTTTATTTATATTATAAGGTACAGTCTCTTGTCGGTTTCATTATCTTACATGCAAATTACTGAAATAGCACTATGGACGCAACGGGATATAATTAATCAAAGCTAACACCAAATATTATCCTTTTATTATTTTTTAAATGATCAAATCCTTATTAATAGATGGAAGGTTATACGGGCACTGATATGATTATATTAATGACAAAACAACTAACATTTACATTTATGTTGGGGACTTGGTCACTTGGAGGTTTACTTTGGTACTACAGGTATAGACACTCTTATCTGTCCACACATATATACAACCAAAGAATAGCTTTTTTTGTAGCAAGAAAGGACGAGGCCAGCGGCCAGCCTTTATGTGTAATGAATGGCGCAGAATAACTTCCTTTCATAAAGTGAGGATTTCACATAGTTTTGGATTCTCTAAGAAAGTCAAAGAAGAAATTTTTTGTGAGAGACGTATGGGATAAAAAGAAGTGATCTGTATGAATTCTAAGCAGCTGTCTATCATATAGTAAAAAGGGACACAGACGACGCACATAATTTCATACTACCATCTAATGATGGCTGATTTTCAAGGCTTTTTTGCTCTGTAACTGTGACCGATCCGAAATCCCACTGTCGGAATCGTGATATCGTCTGACGTTGAACTCGTTAGACAAACTAACATTTTGATTAACATGCTTATTTCCTTATTATTAGGCATTTAAAGAAAAAACGATAAGTGATAACAAGCATAAATAACAATACGGAAGTTATGAAATATAACATCTTCAAGTATTTGATACTACAAATCCTAAGTAACACCCCAGAACTGGCACCACAAATTCACGGACTGTCTAAGAATACTAAAAACAAAGTCTGAATAAACTGTACAACTGTCTCAGAAATACAAGAGAAGACAGAAAGAAAAAGGAATGAGATAGGAGGTGACGCCACGGTCTGCGGACGCCTGCAGGACTACCTCAGTGTCGCCTGTGGACTGAAGGATACTCCCTCAATCATTGTCCACCGGGTCCGGTACCGTAATCTGCACAACATAAAAAAGTGCAGGTGTAGCATCAGCACAACCGACCCCATGTACTGAGTAAGTGCGGAGCCTAACCTCGGCGAAGTAGTGACGAGGCTAGGACACGACAAATAATAAACACCTGTGCAATTCAATAATACATAACATAAATAACGGCAGGAAGTAAACAGTTAAGTACAAATACGGGAAAAACATGCTGGGGTACAAAGGGGAAAAACACTTATTGAGTAACAGAACATGGCAACCGTCTAATATCAAAAGCACAACCGAGAACAAACAAGTGCACGGCATCACCCTTCGTGTTTTACTCTCGTTTTCACCAAAACAAGTGCATGACATCACCCTTCGTGCTTTTACCTCACAATATCATGGCACAACATTATCCTTCGTGCATTATCTCTCATATCATAGCACGACATCACCCTTCGTACTTTTAAAATCACAATATCGACACGGCATTATTCTTCGTGCTTTAAAATATAAAATCATGGCACGGCATCACCCTTCGTGCTTTACACTCTCATCCTCACAATGCAATAAATAAATACACGGCATCACCCTTCGTGCTTTACACTCTTCCTCGTCCAAACAATAACCAGAACAACGATTTGGCAAGGAAGGACCACAATACAAACCATAATTTTACAACATCCCGGCAAGGGAACAATAACAGAAATATTACTGTCCCGGCAAGGGACACGTCTATAACCTATCTCACTGAATGTACAACATAACCAAGTAATCCTCAACCGAACAACTAATCAACAGTGTTCACAACCAAGTATTTCCAACAATTTTATGATCTCCAAAATGAAATCTACTTCATAACACAGTGGATATCGAAGAAAAACGCATATACCATAAGATATGACCCATGGGCATGTTTGACGACAAGGTATAGGTACTCGTCACCTCACCTATACATTGAACATGATAATAATACGTAGCACATATGACTCAACACCTATTCCCTCAAGCTAAGGTTAGGCCAAACACTTACCTCGACTCCAAGAATCCAAATCAAGCCTCTAGCACCGCTTTTCCTTTCCAACCCGACTCCAAATCAATAGTATCTAGACATAATTGACTCAATAACATCAATAAATGCTTAACAATTCAGTTCCAGTGCTTAAATATAGAATTCCCAACTTTCTTCCAAAATTCCAAAAATCAACCATGCGCCTGCTTGGTCAAAACACGAGGTTCGGACAAAAACCCGATCACTCATTCCCCCACGAGCCCGAACATATAATTTATTTTGAAATCCGACTCCAAAACGAAGTCAAATTTCCAAATAATCAAAAAGCCCTAACTCTACCCAAATCCCCAATTTTCTACCATTAAAACCCTAGAATTTTTGATAAAAGTTGATGAAAATCATTAGGAAGTTGAAAGAAACTAGTTAGGGGTTACTTACCTATGATTTGGGTAGAAACTCTCTTGAGAAAATCGCCCTTGGTCTCCTATTTTGGTGAAGAAATGAAGAAAAAATCGGGTGAAACATCTAACTTAAATACTGCCCGACCCTCGCACCTGCGGTGCCTGGGTCGCCCGTGCGCTTTCGCAGGTACGGAAAATCCATCGCACCTGCGGAAATGGGCTAAGCCACTGAGGGCCGCACCCGCGGAACCGCTTCTGCGAAGAATGTGTCGCACCTGCGGAATTGGGCTGGTTGGGGCTGGACCACACCTGCGGCTGGTTATCCGCACCTGCGTATCTCGCACCTGCGGCCCAAGGCTCGCAGGTGAGGGCTCACCAGAACTGGTGCACCAGTTGTGATTTTTCAACTCTAAACACCCCGGAACCCACCCAAAACTCACCCGAGCCCTCGGGGCTCCAAACCAATTATGTACACAACCTCAAAAACGAAATTATTCAAGTAACCAAAGCACTAAAATAACATCATGAACATCGAATTAAAATTCAAAATCCATGAAATTCCTTTAAACTTCCAAAACTTCTAAATTTTCCATTTTCGATCTGAATCACGTCAAATTAAGTCCGCTTCCCACAAAATTTCACAGATAACACATATAAGACATATTGAACATGTTCCGGGCTCCGAAACCATAATACGGGCCCGGTATCACATGTTTCAAATCAAATCTCATTTTCAAAAAGCTTTATATTTTTCAGAAAATAATTTTCTTCAAAAATTCATTTCTCGGACTTGGCACCTCGGAATTTGATTATGGGCATACGCCCAAGTCTCATATTTTGTTACGGATCCTCCGGGACCGTCAAATCACGGGTCCGGGTCCGTTTACCAAAAATATTGACCAAAGTGAACTTTACTCAAATAATTAATACAAAATCATCATTTTATCAATTTTCCACTTAACGGCTTCCCGACTACACACCCGGACTGCGCACGCATATCGAGGTGAGATAAAATGAGGCTTTCGCGGTCTCAGAACACAGATTTAGCTAAAATTACACGGGATGACCTTTTGGGTCATCACAGTAACCATTAGAGATTACACGGTCCCACATTAAGAATTTTCATTGGAGTTCATATACGTTAATATTTTGAGTTGGATGTTACTCCCTCCGTTATATTTAAATGACATATATCACTTATCGACAGTTAATTTAACTAAATTTTGAAGCTAAATTTAATTAGTTCAACTCAATATTTAAAAATTAAAATTTTGATAACAAACTTCACACATTTGACTCTCAATAACCGAAATGTGTCATCTAAATTGTAACGGATGAATTAATATTCTTTTATATGATATCATAACCCAAATTTGGTGAGTCCTATTGTCCGATCGACCACTTTCTCTCCTCATGTCCTATTGATATGGACTCATATCTTTAGACTCAACTCATGAAGCTGCTCTTCGGCTTCTCTTTGTCTCTCTCAAATCGATCATGAAGCTGCTATATGCTCTAGTACAATTTTGAGTCTAATCTATCTCGCTCTACTTTAGCCGCTCTCTATTTAGTGGGCATTTGGACATAACAATTGTAAAATTTCGAAAAAAATTAAATTTTTTTTTCAAGTGAAAATGATATTTGAAAATTAGAGTTGTGCTTGGACATGAATATAATTTTGGGTTATTTTGAATCTTTGTGAGTGATCTGAGTGAAAAAAATTTGAAAAATACTTTTTGGAGTTTTTCAAATTTTTGAAAAATCCAAAATTCATCCTCAAGTGAAAATTAAAAACTTTATGGCCCCTCATTTCGAAAAAAAAGGGAATCATTTTTTTTTTAAATGAAAAATTTTCATGGTCAAACAGGCTCACTACTAAAAATTCGGGAAAAAACAATCACAAAAAGCGACCAAAGTTGGTCCCTAAACAGTGAAAATCGACCAAAATGCGTCCAAACTGGCTTGGTCGCTATTTTGTTGGTACCTAATTTAAAGGGACCAAAGTTGATCGCTTATTTTTTTTTTTTTTTTTAAATAAGCGACCACAATTGGTCGCTAATTTATAGAATTTATTTTTTTCTTATACATAAGCGACCAAAATTGGTCGCTAATTCCCAGGATTTTTATTTTCTTAAAAGTATAGCGACCAAAGTTGGTCGCTTTTCTGAAAATCTGGGTTAATTAGCGACCAACTTTGGTCACTTTTCTGGGTATAATTTTGGCAGAAACTGCCTGTTTTGGCAGCTACACCACCTGCCAGCATACCAAATTCCCTATTACAAGCAACACCAACAACAACACAACAACAATATTAAAACCAACAAAGTAAAGTTCAATAGAAAATATATTAAACTAATAAAACTAAGTTAATGGTTATTACAAGCCCATTCAAAAATCGGTTCTATTGTTTAGTTCAAAGTATATAAAAGTACTCAAGGAAAATTAAGTATATAAAACTAAGTGTTCTTTCAGCATCCTCGTCCGAAAGTTGGATTGCCTCGCCCGACTCATTAGGTGGATGACTGCGTATCAATTCCTCCACGTCAGCTGTAAAGCGACCCTATAAGAAAAATTACATTGAATTAGTAAATCAAAATACTTAATGAAAAGTAAAAAACTTACATGTACAGTCTAGGCTCGGCCGTTGGCCCTCGGCCCACCTTTCTGGATCAGTCTCTTTCTTCTTCTTTACAATATGAGTCTCATTAAATAGCTCATCTTACTTCATTGGCATCATAAAGTTGTATGGTGGCTTTGGTGATTATTCTCGTAGTAATATTACTCGGGATGAACTTGAATACAGAGAACAACTTGGATACAGTACCAGACAGGGTGTGTCTTTGATCAATTGTTGTTCTAATTAGCGACAATGATAATGAGAAGGCAATGGCATGTGTTTCAAACAGTGATGGTGTAGGTAGGAATTTAACATTTCCTAAGTTGATAAAAGAAGAGGTTATAGAGGAATTCTCTACTTCATTTTCCAAACGCTTCTCTAAGGAAGAGAAGTTTGGAGAAATCTCCTCTTGGAAAATGAAGTAGAGAATTCCTCTATAACCTCTTCTTTTATCTACTTAGGAAATGTTAAATTCCTACCTACACCATCACTGTTTGAAACACATG
>ML374106.1:1860-22434 GCA_005239525.1 Nicotiana knightiana | reverse complement strand
TATATATATATATATATATATATATATATATATATATATAAAACACTTCGTGCTGCTTTAACTACGTATATAACATGTTATAGTATATGGTAGTAATATTCATCATTTGTATTATAACAAAGTTAATGAATTACATTTATTCATCACTAGGTTATAAAGTCGATGAATCAATTATAATAGATTAATTGTTATAGGTCGAGACGTTTTGTTTTGAATATTCAACGATACATCTGTNAACACTTCGTGCTGCTTTAACTACATATATAGCATGTTATAGTATATGATATTGTATTCATTATTTGTATTATAATAGAGTTAATGAATTACATTTATTCATCACTAGGTTATAAGTCGAAGTGTGTGTTTATATATATGCACACACTAACATATACTATAACAAGTTATATACATTATAGTATTACAGTGAAGTGTGTGTGTGTGTCTATATATATATAACACGCTTTGTTGTACAATTTTAACTACATATATAGCATGTAGAATATATTTTAGTGTATTAATCTCTTGTATTACAAAAGTGTTAACGGATTACATTTATATTATTTAGATAGTAAATATAAAAGTGATTTTTAATTTTGACCAATGTTTACCTGAAAAGGGACCAACTTTGGTCGCTAATTATCCAGAAATTAAAATTAGCGACCAAAGTTGGTCGCTAAAGTTGAATCGGATTTATTTTATATTTTATATAATATTTAAAATAATAATATAATGGTTAAACGTTAGAACTGGGTCCCAGATTAGCGACCAAAGTTGGTCTCTATCTGCTTCCCCTTTTACAATCGACCATCGTTGGTCGCTATNTAAGTTGAAGTGTGTGTTTATATATATAGTTAAAGCAACACGAAGTGTGTGTTTATATATATATACACACACTAACATATACTGTAACAAGTTAGATATACGTTATAGTATTACAGTGAAGTGTCTGTGTGTGTGTGTCTATATATATATAACACACTTTGTTGTACAATTTTAACTACATATATAGCATGTAGAATATATTGTAGTGTATTAATCTCTTGTATTACAAAAGTGTTAACGGATTAAATTTATATTATTTAGATAGTAAATATAAAAGTGATTTTTAATTTTGACCAATGTTTACCTGAAAAGGGACCAATTTTGGTCGCTAATTATCCAGAAATTAAAATTAGCGACCAAAGTTGGTCGCTAAAGTTGAATCGGATTTATTTTATATTTTATATAATATTTAAAATAATAATATAATGGTTAAACGTTAGAACTGGGTCCCAGATTAGCGACCAAAGTTGGTCTCTATCTGCTTCCCCTTTTACAATCGACCATCTTTGGTCGCTACTTTTAAATTATATTTATTTATATTTTATAATTTTATTTAAATAATAATATAATTATTAAATTTATATATCTGGGTTTCAGATTAGCGACCAAAGTTGGTCTCTATTTTCTTCCCCTTTTAAAGGCGTCCAACTTTGGTCGCTAATTTTAAATTATATTTATTTATATTTTATAATTTTATTTAAATAATAATATAATTATTAAATTTATATATCTGGGTTTCAGATTAGCGACCAAAGTTGGTCTCTATTTTCTTCCCCTTTTAAAGGCGTCCAACTTTGGTCGCTAATTTTAAATTATATTTATTTATATTTTATAATTTTATTTAAATAATAATATAATTATTAAATTTATATATCTGGGTTCCAGATTAGCGACAAAAGTTGGTCTCTACTTTTTTCCCCTTTCAAGAGCGACCAACTTTGGTCTCTAATTTTAAATTTTATTTTATAATTTTTGTAAAATAATAATATAATTATTAAAATTTTATAACTGGGTCCCACTTTAGCGACTAAAGTTGGTCGCTAAATTCAACATTTCTTTGACCAAGAAGGTCTGACCAATCCGGTCAATATTACCAACTGTGGTCTCTTTTCCCGACAGACCAGTTTTGGTCGCAAAAGTTTGGTCACTTTTTACCGGATTTTTATTAGTGGCTCTTAATGAGCCTCTCGCGGCTGAGCGTGTAAAATTTTTCATAACAGTGGACAAAACCTAAATCCGATTGCCAAAGGTTGTAATGTTTAATTTGTAAGAGGGAACTGAAATATCTTACATGTTTGGTTAAACTAAGATGATACTACGTACTCCTGTTACGGTGCTGTGGTACATGAGTTATGTATAACCTGCTTCTTTTTAATGTACATTTTGGTACATTATTTTGAACTTGTTTATAATACCTCCAAAAGACACTGTTAACCTTCATTTTTAGCATAATCGTTGACTTAATTGCTCTTAATACAGACTTATAAATTGTTTATAATGATAATTACTGTACCAGAGGTCAGCAAACTTTCACTTCTATCCCAATTAACTAATAAATTTCTAACCGAGTCTATTTCTCTCACCGGGTCAACCAGTTACCCACGCAACCTTTCTGTGGGACCATTTTGTACCACTGAGTCCACGTGTACTAGCTGCTGAATCATAAGAAAAATCATGAGAACGTACCAAAAACCCCTATGTGAAATACACTGGCAAGAAAAAGTAAGAAGGGAGAGGCAAGCAAATGACAGAAACACACTTTTGGAGTCTTTTTGTTACGTATTTCAGAGGCCTTTTCTTTGGACGGTCGAAAGAAAAAAGAAAACAATGAGAGTTTTGACGCTCTCGGTAATCGGTATGGTCGGTCCGTGGTCAAACCAAATGATTTTAACTTTTATACTCTTACACTAATTAATATTTCGACACGTTTACTCCTTATTAGTCATATAATAAATCATTGAATTTACAACTGTATAACCATTATACGCTAGAGGGTCAATACTTATCTCCTTTTTGTAAGATTTAAATTGCGCTTTCAATTCTTTTGTTCTTGAAATGTATCTTCCATAGAAGTAAGCTGAAGTTGCTGCCTCCCGAGCTTTTCTTTCTAGAATTAAATTTGAAAATTAAGGTTTATAAGGAATGTATAAATTAAGGTTTGTATATCTTTAAGTATACTAAAAGAATTTGAGGATTATCTTATACGTATGGTTGACGGAGGGCTTACATGGAAAAGTTGGTGGGCTTACATCACTTGAGGAAATTAAAAACATGTTCAAATCAAGAAAAGAAGATCTCTTGGCTTTGGCTTGTGCCACAAACAACCAAGAAAACGCTTTTCTCTATAATCATAGAACATGTAATAAGTACATATGTGCATTAGAATGATCATACTATAAAAACATCTAGGGGAAACATCCTTCCAAACTAAGGTTTTCACACATTGGTGGATCCACACAAAAGTGACCTAAATGTTTTGTGAAGAGACGTGAGGCACAATAACAATTTTGAAACGTTTAAACATAACGCACAGCACATGCATATCATGTCAGCCCTACATGTTTTTAGTTTGACATAAAGGAAATGTTTGCTTTGAGTACTATCTCATTGATCAATGAAAATAAAGTTAATTTTCGGTTTTGTCAATGAGGAGATCGATGATTAATGCCTTTGAGCTTGCCAATGAATTTTTTTATGAGTTGTGTTTGTAATCACTGTAATAGCATGAAACTGATATATAATCAATCACTTAAATTAGCAATAGGGCATTACGTAATAGTATCCGGCAATATACAGGGAATTTGTGCTTGATTAGTCCATAGTTTTACATGAATATTTATGAAATAAATCTGAACACGAAAGACTTCTGATCTGAGTCTAGTTTTTAAAGTTTTGTCAACTCAATGAAAAAGAAAAAGGAATTATCTCCTTTCGCACAAGTGCTAAATTGTCAAGCACTACAGTACATGGACAGATAAAATTCAGAGCCAAATACAATATTTTTTCGAAAATATGCTTCCTTTATTCAAAAAGAAGTAGATCTATTTTGACTTGAACTCAGTTATACCCAGATCTTCTTCCATAACGGTACGGAACAATAGTAAGAGAAAATTATTTAACTATTATATTACTTGGTCATTTTGTATTTAACTTTTGTTACTTAACCATGGGTTATCAGGCATCAGGTTAGATTGAGGGAAATCAACTAGCCGGTACTCGATAATATGGCAAAGAGAAGCTTATGTTTGCATTTAAATAATTTTTACAAGACAAAAAAAGGATAAAGTTCACGAAAAATATCCCTATGTAAAAATGTTGTAATCATTTAGTATACTAGTATAAATATCTTTTGAAGCAAAGAAAAAAAAAAGTATGTGAGTGTTGTCTTTTGGTTATGATTAATTGTATTTGGTGTTAAATACTTAAGTTTTGAGAAAGAGACTTTCTAGAAATATATTTTTCAGTATCAGGATGAATAAAAAAAAGAAACTGAACCTAATGACTATCCTTAGAATGGTAAGTGTGAAAAGGGAACTGTGAGATGTAATAAAGCTAGTTTTTCTTGTAATTACACTTAGAGATTGAACTTGGAAAGGTTTTCCCCTTTATGGTCTTGCCTAACTTTATCCCACCGTCTCAACAATTGACAGGAAATAAATAATACGTTTGTCTGAGTTAATGCAACAAAAGTGGAAAAAAAGATCATTTTCATATTATTCATCTCAGTTTGAAACAAGTTTCTCCCTCATCCCCTGCCAAAAAAGAAGTAAGAGGAGCAGAAGAAAAAATAAATACTCCTGTGAGATATTGCAAATATGTGTAGATACGGGCTAATCCAAACATGAATTGGCCCCAAAATAAAGCAAAAAACAAAATAAAGATAAATCGAAGTTCCACGAAAAGACGAAATATATCCGATTCCCCAACATTCATTTTCGACACGATGTTCTTGCTTCAAACATTTTATTTTATTTTATTTTATTTTGGTGGTCAAGTGGTGTACTGTCGTCTAAAGCATAAGAAAAAGAAATCAGACGAAACCAAAAACCGCAGAAATTCGTAAAGATGTACTCTGACTGGGAAGAAAAAGACGAGATAAATGGAAACGCAAGCAAATTAAGACAGAAATGCAGTTTATTCAAAACACAATAAGTGCTATTTCCTTGGACGGTCGATAGAAAATAGAAAACAGCGACTCTCTAAGCTGGGTTACGTCATTGGTCGGTACGTAGTAAAAAGACTGGCTTTATCCTTTATCCTTGTACTAATTGACTATATCGACATGTTTATCTTTTGAGTTTAAGTTATTGATGTTCTTAAACGTCAGTATCACACCAGAGGGGTGATACTGATTTGTATGGTATCCGATTTTTGCACGCGTTAATTATAGAAAGACCAGGTTTTTCTATGTGTTCTAACTTATATTGTTTCCGGAATAATAGATACAGAAAATAAAGAACACCAGGATTTTACGTGGAAAACACCTGGCTCAAAAAGTGAAAAATCACGACCTACTTTCCAGTAGGATTTTTTCAAACACTCCACTAAAATCACTGAGTCAAAAATAACATTTACAAAAACTCTTTGTAAACCTAGGATTAACTCTAATTTCTTTGTGACAAACTAGCATCTAGCTATTTACAACAAACTTCAAGTTAGTTATAACTTGAACACTCAGTACCTATTTCAAATGCTTCTAAATAAAGCTAAAAAGGTACAAATTTAAATCCCTACTACAAGTAAACTAGATTAAAAGACAACAGTTGGAACTGGTGCTTCTAGCTGGTCCAAATAGCTTTAGAGTCGCACACTTAAATCTCACACGAACTGCTTGCAAAATTGCCTTGCTAATTTTGCTCTCAATTCTTATTTTGCTTCTGCTTTTGTGCGTACATGTACAACAATATATAGGATTAGCAAACAAGAGATTTACTAGAATTCTGATGCTACTCCTCCTTGGTGGAAGAGTTCTAGTTAATCTCAACTCCTCGAATCCTTCCTTATCTTTGATTTTGTTCTTACTGAACAAGGAGTCCTTCTCCTTATTATTTTGCAATCTTTTCGATCAGGAGATATCTCTTTAATTCGCATATTTCGTTTATCTCCTGCATGTGCACCTCATGACGTGCCTTTAACTCTGCATGTGTCTTTGTCTCCAGTGATGGACCTGGTTCATCTTTGAGTTCCTTTGTCAATCTTCAAAATCATTCAATTTCTTAGGCCAACAAATTCCCCCCTTTTGATGATGACAAACTCTGTGCTTAGACCTGTAACCAACTTAATCCAACATTAAACTTTGTGCTTAGGCCTGTAACCAACTTAATCCGACATTAACACATTTTAGAGTATTGAGCATTTATCATAAAAGAACCAGGTTCATTAGGTTATAAATATCACATGTTCAAAATAGCACTTAACGATTTTCTCCCCTTTTGGTATCATCGAAAGGTTACAAATTTATGAAAGTCCCAAATTTTTAATAATTACTCATGGTCACTGGGGCAACTGCAAGTGCAATCATGGATTAGGTATAAATAGTAAACCAAGAATGCAATCTATCAAAGAAAATGAAACAAGATTAAGAGCAAAAAAGCGGCAGAATTCATTGATAGAAGCATTGTTCAACCACGATCCACAAGAAGAAATAGTAATAGTTAACATCATGAGCAAAAGAAACAAGAAAAATCCCTAACTGGGTCACTGAAAGTCGAAGACAAGCTGGACTACTAAGGCTGGGAAGGGGTGGAGACTGGGTTTTAATCTTGGAGAAGAGATAGTATATCATTAAAAATCCCCTTATTCTTCTCCTTTTCTTTGGAAAGCTCAGTTCTGAGCGCATCCCGCTAATGTTCAACCTCAACCAGGAGGTTCTTCAGCCTAAGTATTTCTGCATCCTTAGCCCCACCCTCCTACACAAGTGCTCTGACTTTGCTATTCACCGGAGTCTCCCTGGATGAACCAGATTCATTTCAGGAACATTGACAGCATAGTCACAGGGCAGAAGAGTGTTTTTGCCAAAGTGATCCTTAACTATATCCATTTCTACCTTCTTCAGAGGCACCTTGTAGTGAGCAAGTACAGTTGTGAGGATGAAGCCATAAGGAATGGCATGAGCCTTGGAAACTTTTACCACCCTGTCTAGTAGCTGGATGATGAAGTAAGGCCAGTTGATCTGCTTTCCACTGTCCAGGCACTCCATGAGAACTAAGTCTATGTAATTTTCTATGTGCCTTCTCTCCTGCCTTGGCAGTACACACTTGTTAATGAACTCAAACACCACCTTGTGAGGAGGCTTCATCTCACTTTTGTAGACAACTCTTGGTTCATCCTTCTCTTCGTTGTCACAGAACCTTCTGGTGATTTGTAAAACAGTAGGAAGAGCATTCAAGCGAGGTCATCTCTGCCTGGTGTAATCATCATATCCTTCAGAGAGGATCCCAAGCACTTCTCCTAATTATATGGCATCAAATGAAATTTTGGTCCCCTTCACTTGGCTAGAGACCCTACCGTCCTTGATTACAGCATTGGCCATGAACTCGACTATCTCACTTCTGGCCAACCTCCCATCCAGCTGAAGGACCATGTCCTTCCAGCCCTGGACCTCCAGCTTATCCATCAGATAAACCATTCCACATTCCTCCAAATCTTTCAGCAATCTCCCCTTCAAAATGGTGTGCTTCCCAAATTTAATCAAATTGTCCTTCTCTCTAGTGGTCTCATCTTCTTCATCAGCACTCCAATCTTCATATTCATCAATTTGAACTTTCTTTGACTTTACTGTAGACCTGGTTCTCTTGGCTACAGTTGAGGGTGTAGCAGACACAGATGCAGACTTCTTTGAAGAAGTCTTGGCTTTCTTTGGTTTGGGGTTCTGCACCTCAACTTCTGCCCTTTGATCATCTTGATTGACCAGGTCCATCTCCTCAATCTCCACAACCTCTACAGGCTCGACAATTTTCTCCTTTCCCTTCTCAGCTTTCTTTCTCTTACTCTCCTTCAAAGCCTTCTGTAACTCCTCCTCACTCTGCCTTAGTGCACTTCTTGTGGTTCTTCCTCTTGGAAGAGGAGTTTCAGAACCAGCAGATGGAGTGACTTTTCTCTTCTGACTTGCTCCTGCTGTTTCAGACTCCTTAGTATTTGGAGTCCTTTTCTTATTTGGTTTATAACTCTCTCCTAACTTTTTCATAAGATCTGCCAATGTCTCCTCAATGGATGAACCAGGTTCATCTGTAGATTTTCCTAGATTTACTAATCCCTCAGCCGCTTCACTTAATTCATTTCCCCCTGACTCCTTGGCTCCCTCTTCTATTACTATTGTTTCAGTACCACAAATAGACAATCTAGTAATTTCTTTCCATGTTCCCCTTGCTTCACTCTGGCTTCCCTCTCTCTCTATTTCTTCCCCAATTTTATTTTTACCACCTCTTCGTCTTACTTATGGTAACTCCACATTTTTCACAGACCCAACCAACACTAACCTGTTTTCTAAGTTCTCCGCTATTTCATACACATTCTCAAAAGCGATATTTGGTATAGATGATACATGTTCAGAATCAGATGATCCTGCTGCTTCATCAGTAGCTAATTTGAACGAATTACTGGAATTGTCTGATTCTTGAACCCGACTGGCTTGTAATTTGGCATTCAATTTTCTGGTGAGAGAACCTGTAGCCACTATTTTCCTGGCGAGCATTTTAACCCATCTTTTTCTGGGTCCTGGACTAGGGCTAGGTTGAGAAATAGTGGAACTGGGTTGAGACGGATTAGGACTAGGTGGTGGACATGTGGAAGAAGTCGAAGATGGAGTAACAGGTGGTGGAGAATCAGGGTTGTCCGAAGGATTAGTCATTTTTTATTTAAGATGGAATAAGAAGATTTTGGATTGAGAATGAGGGCAAGGAAGATGGAAGGGTTTCGACAGTTGTAGAGTTGGTGAGTGATTTCAGAGGTGATGATGTGGGGTTTTTAAAAGTAGGAAGTAATTAATATATAACGACAGCCTTTTTTTGGGTCAAATAGAGGTCTTATCACCTGTGCAACTGATCACTTAGAGGTGACGGTTACTGTTTCCCTAGGTTCTAGGCGGTTTAGTTTTAATTGGAGTCTTAGGGTAGACGGAACTGGTTTAAAAATGGGATAAGGATAGATTGTGAAAAGATTTTGATTAGGTAGAGTTCTGCTCATGATTAACTATTAATATTTCAAAGTGTGTATAGTAGAAAACACATACCTCGCCTTTCAGATGAACAAGCACTGATGAACCAGGTTCATCATGTGAGAATCCTCTTGATCAAGCCTCAATTTTCAACAATAGGGAAAAACATCATTAGTAACCAATGAGTCATTTCAAAACATGGCAAGAGACTATGCTATTTACAGCATGATACTGAGAAACGATTAATCTGATTATTTACACAAATTTCAGAATTTCTAGCCAAAATTTTATTTTTCTTTTCATTTTTCCCTTTTTTTCATGTACATTATGAACTGGTTCAATTAGGTGATCTTAATCATCCCTAACTCTAACTTATTCCTTTCAAAATGCTCTCTACTTAGTGCTTTTGTAAAGATGCCAGCAATCTGTTTATCAGTAGCTCAAAATTCAATAGAGATCAATCCTTTCTCATAATTATCCCTTAAAAATGATGTCTAACATCTATGTGCTTAGTCCTTTTATGATGAACGGGGTTCTTTGTCATACTTATAGCACTTGTGTTTTCACAAAAGATAGGGATGCATCCAACATCGATTTCAAAATCTAGCAGTTGTTGTTTAATCCACAATAATTGAGCACAACATGAAGTTGTAGCCACATACTCAACCTCAGTAGTGGATAGAGCTACAGAATTCTGCTTTTTAGTGGCCCAAGACACAAGACATAAGATATGAGCCCAGAAAATGTGTCATACCTGAGGTGCTCTTTCTATCCACTAGAAAACCTGCATAATCAGCATCAACATATCCCACAAGATTAAAGTTACTACCTTTTGGATACTAAAGACATAGATCAGTGGTGCCTTTTATGTATCTCAAGATTCTCTTTACTGCAGTTAGGTGGGATTCTTTTGGATTAGCCTGAAATCTTGCACAAAGTCCCACACTGAAAACAATGCCAGGTCTACTAGCAGTGAGATACATCAGTGAACCAATCATTCCCCTATACAACTTTTGATCAACAGATGAACCAGGTTCATCTACATCTAGTTTTGTGGCTGTTGCAATAGGAGTGTCAATTTCTTTGGAATCTTCCATTTTAAATCTTTTAAGCAACTCTTTCACATACTTTTGCTGATGGATCATAGTTCCATTTGAATTTTGTTTAATTTGTAAGCCTAAAAAGAAATTAAGCTCACCCATCATGATCATTTCAAATTCACTCCCCATTAGTTTAGCAAATTTTTTACTTAGCTTTTCAGTAGTTGCTCCAAAGACTATGTCATATATATATATCTGAACTACCAAGAGATATTTACCTTTTTCTTTTAAGAATAAAGTACTATCAATTTTACCTCTCTTGTAGTCATGCTCAAGCAATAATTTTGATAACCTTTCATACCATGCTCTGGGAGCTTGCTTGAGTCCATATAGTGCTTTGTCAAGTTTGTACACATGATCAGGATTCTCCTTGTTTTCAAACCTTGGAGGTTGCTTGACGAACACCTCTTCCTTTAGATAGCCTTTATGAGGAGTCTTATTGCTTCCAGCTTTGCCATTGGAGCAAAGGTTTCATTATAGTCTATGTCTTCCTCCTCACTGTATCCTTGAACCACCAATCTTGCCTTCTTTCTTGTAACTGTTCCATCTTCATCAAGTTTGTTTCTGAAGACCCATTTTGTGCCAAATACTGAACTATCCAAGGGTCTTGGTACATACCAAACTTGACTTCTTTCAAATTGGCTGAGTTCATCTTGCATTGCGTTCACCCAGTTTGTATCCTACAAAGCCTCAACAACATTTTTAGGTTCAATAAGAGATAGGAAAGCATCAAAATCACACAGATTCTTCAAAGGTTGGATCAGTGATAATGTTCTCAATAGGTTGAGAACTTTGATATCTGTATGGTTTTACAACCAACTGGTTACTCCTTGAAGTTCCTTCAGTGCCTTGTTGTTGTGGAACAGGATCAGGTCTAGGTTCCAATGAGGTTTGGAAATTAATTTGTTTAGTTCCCCATTTCATGTTGTCAGGGACGGATAAACTTGTTCCATCACCTGTTCCTTCCTCCAGTGTTGCTCCAGTTTGGACTGAGTTTCTGACCAACCCAATTTCTTTATCCTCTTGTTCCTGTCTCTCAGAAAGAATATTAGTTTCATCAAAAACTACATGCACGCTTTCTTCAACACATATAGTTCTTTTGTTATAGACTTTATAAGCCTTACTATGTGAAGAATATCCCAAGAATACTCCCTCATCACTTATGGGATCAAACTTACCTAGGGAATCTTTACCATTGTTGTGCACAAAGCACTTGCAACCAAAATCCCTAAGGTGGGATATATTTGGCTTTCTCCCTTTAAGTAACTCATAGGGAGTCTTCTCTACAAGTGGTCTAGTCATGCACCTTTTTATGATATAGCATGCAGTATTAATAGCTTCTGCCCAGAAGCTATGAGGTAGTTTACTAGAAAGAAGCATAGTCCTAGTCATATCTTCAAGTGTCCTATTCTTTCTTTCAACTACTCCATTTTGTTGTCGAGTTCTAGGAGCAAAAAAGTTGTGATCTATGCCATGCTCATCACAAAATTCAGCAAATTTAGCATTTTCAAATTTAGTGCCATGATCAGACCTAATTGATGCAAGTTGATTTCCTAATTGGTTTTGAATTTTTCTAAAAAAGGAAGTAAACATGTCGAATGACTCATCTTTAGATGTTAGAAATAATGTCCAGGTAAATCAGAATAGTCATCAACAAGCACCATCACATATCTCGTACCACCTCTGATTAAGGTTCTCATAGGACCACAAAGATCCATATGGACCAGTTCCATCGATCTGGTGGTACTTACCACTTTCTTGCTTTTGAAAGAGGATCTTACCTGCTTCCCTCTTGCAGAAGCCTCACAGACTTTGTCTTCCTTGAACTTAATATTCGGCAGGCCTATCACTAAGTCCTCGGAGACTAGTTTGTTAAGTTGACTCAACCTTGCATGTCCAAGTCTCTTATGCCAAAGGAGGGGATCACTGTCCAGCACACATAAGCATGTTAATTCATTTTCTGAAAGTGTGGACAGATATATGATGTATATATTGTTCACTCTTTTTCCTTGCAAAACAATCTTGTCAGTGATAAGATTTATTACAAAACATTTTGTAGAGGTTAATGCTACCAAGTTACCTCTGTCACACAGTTGTGACACACTGATTAGGCTATATTTCAAGCCATCTATTAGGTAGAAATTCTCAATGGAACGAGTGTCATCCTTACCTACCTTACCAGCCCTAATAATTTCACATTTCTTTCCATTTTCAAAGGAGACATTTCCTCATTTGAGGTCCTCAAGTGAAAGGAACTGGTCCTTGTTACCAATCATGTGTTTTGAGCAGCCAATATCCATGTACCATATTTGGCTACCTCCTTTCACTTGAACCTACAAAAGAAAATCAGGGGTTAGTCTTAGGAACCCAAACTAGTTTGGGTCCCTTTCTATAAGCAAAAGGATGAATTAAATTCTTTTTAGCCCAATTTGGTAACCAATTCTTCCTTCGAACAAAACTTTTATTCTTTTGACTGGCCTTCTGTTTTGCATTGCATTCACTTTTGTAGTGACCAGTCTTACCACAATGGGTACAGATTTTGTTCTCAGGAAGGGTGAGGTACTTGCTTTTAGGATCCCATTTAGGCAGTTGATTCCCAAAGCCAATTCCTCTCTTATTTCTACTATGATGTTCCTGTAGCCATGTCAAAGCATCGGAGGATCTATTCCATTTACAAGTTCTGTCTAGTTCATGCTTGACCTCACCAAGTTCCTCCTTCAACATTCTTATTTGTTCATCCTTCCTATACAACTCATCTTTTAGTTTACCTACATTTTCTTCTAAGGTGAATTGAGAGTTGTCAGCTATCTTCTTACTGGTTCCTAGTTTCAGTTTTAGATTTTCAGATTTTAACTCTAGGACATTTGTCTCAAGTGGATGAACCTGGTTCTTCAGAGCAGTGTTTTCACTTACAGTCTCACTTACTCTGAGTTCCAGGTTTTTACACTTTGCTTTTAAAATTTCCTTAGACAGTTGTTCCTTTTCCTTTTTAATTACTTCAGATTCATCAATAAAGTCTAGCAGTAATTCAGAGAGTTTTTCTTTGGACAGAAATTTAATCTTGTCTTTGAGATGGAATATACTTACCTCAGATTCCTCATCTGATTCATCAATTTCCATAAGTGCTTGTTCATCTTCATCTTCATCATCTGACTCCTCATCTGAACTTTCTCCCTAAGCAGCGACCATAGCCTTTGTTGATACTTTGTTTTTCTTGGAATGAACGTGTTCCTTCTTCCGCTTCTTTCGTTCAGAATTTTCCTTTTTCCATCAACTTCCCACTGAGGGCAGTTCTTGATGTGATGATCAGTCTTCCCACATTTGTAGCAGCCCTCATTAGTTGATTTTCCCGGTACCCTTGCCTTGTTGTAGTTTCCACCTCTTGCGGAGCCCTTTCCTCTCATAAGATATTTCTGGAAATACTTGGTGATCATAGCCATTTCATCTTCTTCAAGATCTACTCCTTCAATGATTCTCAATTCCAGACTCCTTTCGTTCTTGGGAACATCTATCTTCATTGTCTGCCTTCTAAGTTATAGGCAGTAAGATTTCCAATTAGCTCATCCAGTTTGAGAGTTGCAATGTTCTTGGATTCTTGAATTGTAGTGATCTTGCTCTCCAAATATACTGGAAGAATCCTTGTCAAAATCTTCTCAACCTTGTCTTCCTCAAGAAGAGTCCTTCTAGGAGATTTCAGTTCATTAGTCAATGTAGTGAACCTGGTGTACATCTCTTCAATGGTCTCTCTTTCCTTCATAGAGAAATTCTCATATTGAGAATATAGTAGAGTACCTCTGGATCTCTTCACTTGAGCAGTTCCTTCATGGGCCACTTGCAAAGTGTCCCAAATTTCTTTGGCAGTAGTGCAGCTTTGAATTCTGTTGTACTCATCTGGACCAACTCCACACACAAGCCACTTCTTGGCCTTAGCATTCTTCTCCACTTTCTCAAATCCTCAGCAGTGCAGTCAGCTCTTGTCTTTGGTACGTCTACTCCTTCAGAATTCTTCTTCATGGTGGCCTTAGGACCATCAGTAATTATGTCCCATAGCTCATAGTCTTCACCAATTATATGATCTCTCATCCTGTTCTTCCACCAGGAGTAGTACTTCCCATTGAAGAGTGGAGGCCTAGCGGTTGATTGTCTTTCCCAGTTCCCAGGTGGTGCACTCATCTTGATCTTTTCCTAAGGTGTTAGCCTCTTCAAGGATAACCTTCTCTGATATCAATTGATGTTCTTAAACGTCAATACCACACAAGAGGGGGGGTGATTTGTGTGGTGTCCGATTTTTGCATGCACTAGTTATAGAAGGACCAGGTTCTTCTATGTGTTCCAACCTATACTGTTTGCGGAGTAACAAATACAGAAAATAAAGAACACAAGGATTTTACGTGGAAAACACCTGGTTCAAAAGGTTAAAAAACCACGACCTACTTTCCAGTAGGATTTTCCTAAACACTCCACTAAAATCACTAAGCCAAAAATAACATTTACAAAAACTCTTTGTAAACCTAGGATTAACTCTAATCCCTTTGTGGCAAACTAACCTCTAGCTATTTGCGACAAACTTCAAGTTAGCTATAACTTGAACACTCAGTACCTATTTCAAATGCTTCTAGATAAAGCTAAAAAGGTCAAATTTAAATCCCTACTACAAGTATACTAGACTAAAAGACAACAGTTGGAACTGGTTAGCTGGTCCAAGTAGCTTCAGAGTCGCACACTTAAATCTTACATGAACTGCTTGCAAAATTACCTTGCTAATTTTGCTCTCAATTCTTGTTTTGCTTCTGCTTTTGTGCGTACCTGTACAATATATAGGATTAGCAAACAAGAGATTTACTAGATTTCTGATGCTACTCTTCCTTGGTGGAAGAGTTCTAGTTAATCTCAACTCCTCGAATCCTTCCTTATCTTTGATTCTGTTCTTACTGAATAAGGAGTCCTTCTCCATATTATTTTGCAATCTTTTCGATCAGGAGATATCTCTTTAATTCGCATATTTCATTAATGTCCTGCATGTGTACCTCACGTGCCTTTAACTCTGCATGTTTCTATGTCTCCAGTGATGGACCTGGTTCATCTTTGAATTCCTTTGTCAATCTTCAAAACCGTTCAATTTTTTGGGCGAACAGTTATATATATTCGTTGTTTAAAGAAATTTTATATTATTGATCAGGTCATCTTTTCTTGTTATAACAGGTAATTTATTTTATTTCAAGATTACAAATCTCATATTTTCAGAAGACTTAGTTGTAAATATTCTTTGAATAATTTGACGGTGTAAAATCTTTCCTACCTTGACGGATATATATAACTTAAACTCATATCCTTTAGCATGGTTTTTTTACGTCTTTGAAGTTACATTGTCAATCTTTTCGTGTATTGATATTCTTACTCTGTAGAACTTCACAAATTTGAATGTTTTTTCTTAACATATATAATAAGTAGGTGGTTATACGTGTATAACTGACTCACATGGTTTAATCACACCCATAAACAAAGGAAAAATTAAATACAAACATCATGTGTTATACAATTAGTCGCTTACTTCTAACTAGAGCTAATTAACTAATTTTGAGGTGATATGGAATAATATGGATGGTGTTTGTATTTCTAGGGCTACTAATTTCAGGAACTCAATATAATATTGTTGACATATACGTATGCTTGACGTAGTGCTTACATGGGGAAAATCGATGTTGGCCTAAGACAACAACGTATCATGAATATACGGATCGTACGAGTGGAAGGTAAATATTGACAGCTTATGTGGCAAATGGCATATTAGTTGTCGTGTAAGGTTTGTAGATGCTCCATTCCTTATGCTGTATGTACACAGTTGACTATAAATGATGGGGCGAAGGCAGAGGCGGATCTAGAATTTAAAGGTGTCACACCCTTTTTCTAATCCCGAAAAGGTATGTATATTATGGATTGTGGGTTCAAGAGTTTTTTCAATTAAAGTAACAAATTTGAGTATGTATTATTTTCATTTACAGAGTCGCCACTTGGAATTGATTTTTCGGTGTTCCGAGTCACCGTTTATTTCAATCCCTAATCAAAGGAAGATTTGACTCTCTTTTTATTGGTCCGTGAAAACAAAGTTCGGGTAAGGAGTCCTGTTGACCGGGGAGAAGGTATAAGGCATTCCCCGAATCGCGTGGTTCTAGCACGGTCGCTTTATAGCCAATAAGAATGGACCACTGCAGTTCAATAATCTAAAGTAACGGGTGGAACTCTAGCCCGTGGAGTCAAACATTTATCACTCATCTTGTCAACAGAAATCACACAAGATAATGACAACTATAGCACATCAACACCTTTATGTCTTCATCCCAAGCCAAATCAAATTACATTAAGAAAGAAAACCAGAAGAGTGCCTAAATGCAGAAACTGGAAGTAGTGAGGAAACTTGCTTGAAAAGGAAAAATGGACAGCAATCCTAGCAAGAACGAACATCAATTCAACAGCCCAAAACCTCGACAATGACCCAGGAATAAACCAGCCACATTAGAATAGACAAGAACCCCAAAAGAAAATCAAAGAACCTTGAAAGACTCTCAGCTTTTTAGCGGATTTTTGCTCTCCCGAAACTCCTGCAAGTTCTCAAGTTTTTGTGTTGTGATGGAGTGTGTAAAAGATGTTCTAGATCCGTTCTCCTCCTTTCTAAGTCTGAAAAATGACCTCTTTAAGTAGGAAAAATAAGTTCTTTCTAAAAGGACAAACTTGGTGTGCCAAAACAGTCCATTTTTCACCAAACTAACGACATAAAATAGAGCAGCATGTGTAAACAATAAAATACCCAACAACCATGTACTTTAAACTCAAGTATTCAGCTATCTACACATGACTGAAATTCAGTCTTATATACTCAAACTTAAACCAACTAAGAACTAGCAAAGTAGAAACAAGATTCAAAATGTAATTGAACAAAGTATTCAGACTAACGAGATTAGAATGAGTTCGACTTGTGCAAACTAACATGGAACAACAACTGAATTTCACAAGTTAAAACCCGAATCTGAATTTAACAAACATCGCTAAAATGTTACGATTAAAAATAACTAAATATACGACTAACTATATAAACAATTCAACTAATCTTTTTGGTTTTCATGAAATCAACATAAGGACTTAATTATCAACCGACTAGGTGGAAGAACAACACAAAAAAAAATCAGAATTAATAGACAACAAACGAACTACTCGACCGGCTAGGTTGAACAACTGAGATTCACATTCACACACCAAATAGTCGACCGGCTAGGTCAAAGAACCAAAAATAATTTACGACTAATAACCAACTGTACATACATAGCAGTAACATTAATAAAATTAAACATGTAAAACTAATACTAAACACAAAAGCGAAACATCAGAAAGATAAAAGAAAAGAAGTGAGGTTTTATACCAATCGAGGGCATTCGACCATGAAGCAAGCAACGAGATGATCTTTGATAATGCCAATCGGCTGCTGTCCAACCTTGAAACGCTCGTTTCATTTCGACAGATGCTAATTTCATTGAACACAGCTTCGTGCCAAAAGAAAACGGGTGTGTTTGGGTTGAATATCCCAAAATAGATAGAACTGGAGCGACGATGGTGTAACAATGGAGGCCGGGCAGTGGGGTGGCCGCTGGAGGTGGCTGGCCGGCGGAGGAGGCGGCGACAGTGGGGTAGTTAGTGGATTTTTGGGGTGAAATTGACCTCAATGGGTAGGTCTTGAAGAACTCTATCCGTTGATGTATGTGTTGTGGGTGAAGGTGGCAGGAACTTCACGGATTTGAGAAAAAAGGGTTGGCTAGGGTTTCAATGTTTGCTAGATTCGTGGAGATTGGTGAGGTTTTGGGAGATTTGAGTTGAAGATATGGAAAGAGGAGGAAGAGAGGAGAAGATGGTGAAAAAATGGGGTGGTTTGGACGGCGGTGGACGGCGGCGGGTGGTGGCGACTCAAAGAGAGGGTGAGAGAGAGGAGAGAGTGAAGAGAANACGAAGGGGGATTGTTCAAACGGCGATGATTCCCTCTTCGGTTATTAAAAATGGGTTCCCCTTCGGTCATCTTCTTTTTTTCTCATATAACGTGTATGAGTGGGGAAGTTAATGTGTTGGTTTGTGAGTTGATGGAAAAGGAGAGTGGGGGAAGTGGGAAGTGAGGGTGAGAATCGTGAGAGTTGGTGTGAAATTAAATCTAGGCCATTGGATCAAGAATAAGGAAGGTCTCAGATTGAGTCTTGGTTTCATTTGATGAAACGACGTAGTTTCATCATGAAACTACGCCGTTTTGAAGCAAGGCTTGGCCAACCCTAAATTGGACTGGGTATGGGCGAATTGGGCTCAGGTTTTGGGCCAATTTGGCTCAATTTTAATTAAAAAATACAATAGCCCAAACTCTTAACCCCTAATTATTTTATTTAGTCCTAAAGAAAGCATACAAGTAAAAAAAAAAAATTGGTGTATATAATTTAAAGATACAAAACTAAAATATATAAATAAAAGGTAAAAATATTTTTGGTATTTTTAATAATGGAGTGCAAATAAAAATGCACAAACAATTAAAATTATCGAAATACTAGTATTAAAATCATGCAAAACTTAGGTATTCACAGCTGCCCCTCTTTGCTCGAGAACATGAAGAGTTTTCGTGCAAAGAAAAGTGAATCCATGACTAATTTTTGCTCACACATCACTACGATGAAGCATTTTGAAAAAGGTGACCGAACCTTGCTTCTGAGGTTGCCTACATATCCTTGGCTATAAAGGAATCAGGTCAGTGTAGTTCTGGAAAAGTTTGGTAGCTGGGACTACCGGACACCGGATTTAAAATTGTTGTTATTGTTGTTGTTGTCGTTGTTGCTGTTACTGTTACTTGCTACTTACATCACAAGAAGAAAAAAACTACATATTTTTGGAAGCTAAGAGTTACAAAATTTCCTATCTATGTGTCTTCTGGAGTCAAATAATGATTCTTGACTTGCTCGCTTTCCTTGAACTTAGATTGAATCTTGATGCTCTTTGAAGAAAAGACTATGGATCATTCTTGATTGCTTGCTTTCTGGATCAGAATTTGAGAAGATGAATCTTGAGAAGCTGGGTTGCTGACACATTGTCAATGCTAACTCAAACCATCTTGTGATCGAAAGACTTCTTTCTTCTGATGAGACACTGAAACTGCAAGCTTTAACCGTCACATGTTCTCTACGGCGAGACCTGAAAAGCCATCAAAGACGAACAAAACGAACAAAATTTTTCTGCCCCAGTTTGAACTAGAAAAATTTTGTGAGTTATCAGAGAAAGTTATAAACTATCTAATTTATTGAAAGGCACACAAAAACAGTAGTATAAACAGACTAAGAGAGATAAAAATTTGTAACGAGGGATTACGTACCTTACATTACCCAAAGGATAGGTAACCAGGGGTTGGTACCCTGTATTACTGAAAGGAATGTAACCAGGGGTTGGTACCCTGTACTACTGGAAAGAAAACGTAACCAGGGGTTGGCACCCTGTATTACTGCAGAGGAATGTAACCAGGGGTTGGTGCCTTGTATTACTGGAAATGGATGTAACCAGGGGTTGGTACCCTATATCACTGACGAAGAATGTAACCAGGGGTTGGTAGCCTGTATTACTGGAAAGGAGTGTAACCGGGGGTTGGTACCCTGTATTACCAGGAAATGGATGTAACCAGGGGTTGGCACCCTGTATTACCAGAAATGACTGTAACTGTCACACCTCCCTTTTTCCCGAGGGGGATATGAGTGTTTTTCCAATTAAAGTGACATTAATCGAAATGAGATTATTTATTTATTTTCAGAGTCGCCACTTGGAATAATTTATGGTGTCCCAAGTCACCGATTTATTTAAATCCCAAATCGAGGAAATTTGACTCTATTTAAAATTCTGCGAAACCAGAAAACCGGGTAAGGAATTCTATTAAATCGGGAGAAGGTATTAGGCATTCCCGGATTCCGTGGTTCTAGCACGGTCGCTTAATGATTAAACTTGGCCTAAATTGTTTAATTACTGATTTTAGCACCTAAATGTATTCTTATATTTTTACCGCTTTTATTATTCTATTTTATTTAAAGAGTTATCTTAAGGCGAGTTACGTATGCGTAAACCCGTGGAAATTGTGTGTGTCAAAAATTATGTCACGCGGACGTATACATAATTCACGACATTTAATTCATTTGGAAAAATAGAATCGCGCAAGCGCGTGTTTTTTTTGTTTTGGTTGTAAAAAGAAATCGAAATCGCGTCACGCGAACATGTACGTAATTTCGATAATTTTAGAAATTTTTTCCTAAAAATATCTCTACAAGTGTTCGTTTTGATCTTTTATTTGTGTTACGTAAACGTATACACAATTTTGAGAAAAAGGTATATTTTAGTTACTAGAAAAGTTATTCAAAGTTACGCGAACGTATACTTTGATTATTAAAATTCTAAGTGTAGTACCTTAAATTTATTTGAAAATCGGCGCTTAAATTATGT